>JACEIK010002433.1:0-32395 GCA_018107945.1 Datura stramonium
TCTTTTCCCGGGCCTTTTTCTAGCACGTATGGCTTTCAAATATGCTTAACCAACGTGCGAGTAGGCCATCTAGATGCCGGGAATCTTACGGGGTGTAACACCCTTGATTATAACATTGATTTGGGGTGAATTAACATGCACATCCTCACATCATCTACAGCAAAGAATTTTTGGTGATTATAAATAGGATCTTAGATTAGAATTTTTATTCCACTATGTTATAAATGACTCTTTGGAAAGAAAGCACCCTAAGACTTCTCTCAAATATCTCAGGTGAGTTTCTAGAAGATCCCCTTGATTATAACATTGATTTTGGGTGAATTAACGTGCACATCCTCACCTCATCTATAGATTCTAGGAGTTCAATTCGAGATCATTGAAGGAGAATTTCAGGGGGATTCTTCGTCAGGGACATCCTTGGTTAATTATAGCTATCAGAGAGATATTTTGTGTTTGATTAGCCTATTGAATGGGACCATAATCTTTGAGTGATTCTCAATATGATCATTACATGAACTTTGATGTACAAATTAGATTGTTTATGAAGGGTGGAAAGCTTATAGAATTCGATTAAAGTGCTAAACTGTATCATCATAATTGATTATAGAGCTATTGTTGAACTTTATTGAGCATCTTTAGAGCATTTTTAGCAGGTTTTGATGTATGTTTATTTTTGAAAACCTTATTTTCATGTATGTCAATTTTCTAACATATTGTTTACAAGGTTTGAATAGGATTTATGCACATGGGGGATGATGTTCCGTGGTTTTACGACACTTTCGGCGCATAAAATATAGGAAATATACTTGGTCATAGGTGTTTTTGTATGGATATGAGGTTCTTTTACTTTATTTTCAGGGAAATCAGGTCCGTGAGTTGGATTCTAGAAAAGGAAATGAAAATGCAGAAAATGGCTTATTGTAGGTCTCAATACGAGTCGTACCATCTTGGTACAAACCATGCCTAAAACCCCTAGCTGAACTTCAAAGAAAATGCAAAATTGCAGATCTATCACATCATTGATAGTACGAGTCGTACCATCTAGGTATGAGTCGTATTGAGTGTCCAGGACTTGAGATACAAAAGATGTGCACTTGCAGAATCTAATGGTACGAGTAGATGCCACGAGTAGTGATAGCAAGGTACGGGTCATACTGACAGACTTGTAGTGAGATTCAGAGGATTGGACACTTGGCAGGTTCAGGGCATGAACGAATAGCACGAGTCATACCAGCATGGTATGAGTCATAGGAAGGACCGGTGTAAGAATCATCTGAAATGCCAAATTTCAGAAGATCAAGACACGACAGGATCCTACAACTCGTAGTAACATTGTATGACTCATACTAATATCTAGTACCTAACAAGACTATAAGTTGTAGACTCATACTACGGAAGCATTCCACGACTTGTAGCATCATGCTACGACTCGTAGGTTGTCCCGACAGTAGAATCTTTGTTAATTTAGGAAAGGATTTCATTAATTGTATAAATAATTTTAGGTTATTTTTGTTAACAGAACTGAAATCTTTGATTCTAATCATGGTTTTTAGGTTTCCTAACAACTATTGCAGAAAAATACACGAAAACCTTGAGAGGATTCATCATTGTTCAACTATTGCAGAACAAATACACAAAAACCTTGAGAGGATTCATCATTGTTCTTGATTTTCACAAGTTTGATTGTGCAATTGGTCAGTGGGTTTTTCTTTCATCAATATTGTAAGTGTTTAATTATGTTTTCTTCTATGAATTTTGATTTCTTTCTTACAGTCATGAATAGCTAAACCCTTCATAAATAGGGTTGTGCGAACCATGATGGAATAAAAAATTAGGGTTAACACAAAGTGAGTCTAAACCAATATGAATGTTTATATTGTTCTTTTCTTCATGATTAATGTTTCTTAACGCTGCACAACATTAATACTTGATTGAATTTTCTTCTTTCTTGAACCTAGAAAAGTAGAGATTAGGAAAAGAGAAGAATAACAAAGCCTTGAAATTTAGTTTCACTGAATAGCTGGAGTTGCGGTCACAGAAAAGTTAACTTGGAACTATTGATAAAAGTTAAAGTGAAATCTCTCATTGGACCTAATCTAGTGATTGAGTAGAGTCATCCAATTGGGATGAAACAGACGTTTGGATGAACATAGTTTATTAGTTCTACTGGTTAAGTATTGGCATAGATCATGTGAGTAATAATCTAACCTAGTTAAGAAGCTATGGGGAACACTTCCCTAGTTTATTGCATAACTTTGATAACAATAACATTTTGACATTGTCAACGGATTGTTTTTTATTAAAACCCCCTTTAGGAAATAATTGAACTAAAAGCGTAAATACTAGCATTAGTCTATATCTTAATCATATTCCCTGCGAGATCGACCCAACCCTAATTGGGAACATTGGACATCTTATAAAATCCCTATCGGTATCTCACTATATCAGTTGGTGTATGGAAAGTCATTCCATTTACTAGTACAGCTTGAGCACAAGGCATTGTGAGCACTCAAGAAGTTGAATCAGGACTGGAATGAATCTTCCAAGTTAAGACTGGATCAGTTGAATAAGATAGATGAGTTTTGACACTGAGCTTATGAGAGTGTATCCATATACAAGGAAAGAATGAAGATCTACCATGACCAAAAGATTGTGAAAAGGGATTTTAATACTGGTGACCAGGTATTGTTTTTAACTCTAGACTCCATTTATATCCAGGAAAATTGAAATTTAGATGGATGGGATCGTATAGGGTGGTGGACGTATTTCCTTATGGTGCCATTGAACTGGTGAATAAAGATAGATAAAGGTTCAAAGTGAACAGTCAGAGGGTGAAGTTGTATCTGGGAACCACTGATGAGGTGAAAGGAATTGAGATGGTGTATCTTGACGAAGACTGAATAGTCAAGAGACTTGCATCGTGCTGCGACGTTAAATCAAGTGCTACATGGGAGGCAACCCATGGATAGTTAGTGAAGTCTATGTATCCGACAGGAGTGCTTAGAGCACAACAGGTGTGTTCCTCTGCCAATTTTTATTTCACTGCTTTGGGGACAAAGCATGAATTTTGATAAGAGGAGTATTTTTTTGATTTGTTCGTCTAAGGGTTTTTATTATCGTGTTTCTTTTTCCTCATACATGCAATCTAGTAGAATCAGCATGTTTAGGATGTTTTTGTTTCGATTAACTAGGCATAATTTAGGAATACTTAACAGACAATGAAATGCATGTGTATTTGATGTTTTGTAGTTTTTGAAAAAAATGACCCCTTTTTAAAATTTTTGTGATTACTTGTGTTTGTTGACTACAAAGCATGACCAATGTAGTTCTTTTAATGGAATTTGATAGATAATCATGATTAATTGCAATTAGTTGTGCATGAACTAGATAGGTAGTATGATATAACCCTATGCTATGTG
This sequence comes from Datura stramonium, assembly GCA_018107945.1. NCBI lineage: Eukaryota > Viridiplantae > Streptophyta > Magnoliopsida > Solanales > Solanaceae > Datura > Datura stramonium. The sequence goes on from JACEIK010002433.1 coordinate 3,420, forward strand.
TGAGTGATCTCTTACCAAGTTCGATGTTGTGTAGGTGATCTAGAACTTGCTCGGTTAGTCTTTGCTTAGAACATAGGATAGTTTGTTAGTAAAGGATCATAGGTCGTTTTTGACTTAGCTCCCTTTTAGCCCAAATTGCTTGACCAAATGAATAATTATCCCTTGATCCAGCTAAATAGGCCACTTTTTTTATTATCCCATTCGCCTTCCCACTTGTTTATAATGAACTTGTTTTGGCCCTGGTCCCTCTTTGGACATTGTGAATCTAAAATAAGGTAAAATTTCTAAGTTGAGGGTGGCTATTGTAGGGGTGCCTAAGTTGTGTGGGAGAGAAAAAAGAGAAAAGTTAATCAATGAAAAGTGGGTATGGTGTGAGAGATAAAAAAAACAAGAAAGATATAGAAAATTTTGAAAAAGTAAAAGAAAAAAGAAGAGAGAATAGAAAAAGTGAAAAATAAACCATACCCACTAGTTGAAAACTTAATAAAATGGAGAAATGGAGAAAAGGAGAGAAAAGGGTAGAGGTAAAGTTGTCAGTGGTGTAGTACCAAGAAGGATAAGTCACTATTGTCCATATTTACCACACCCGTTCTCAAGTATACATTACAACCTAGTGAAANCTAACAGGATTGTCCGAGAAACCAGAGTAGAAAAAATAAAGGCAAGCTTATGGTATCATCTATGTAGTACTTGGAACTTCTTTGTGAGATTGAGAGGTTTGGTTGATAGTCCCGGTTTCTTACACATATATATATATATGTATATATATATATATCATTGTGAGCATTTAGGACTTTTCTTGTTGTGAGGGAACATGGGTTGTATTGCATACTTCCAATTGTTTGTGTAAATAGCATTAGTGATTGCTCGGTTGTCTGTTAATAATTTAATACCATGCCTAGATCCCTTTGTGTCATGATTTGTAGTTGCATGTGTATACAACAATCTTTGGTTTGTAGTGTATGAAAGAAATGGGTGTCAGTACTTGATAGTGGTCATCTGTGAAAATTTTGATATTGTTGGTTGTAGGTCTTCTATTTAACTTTCTGGATAAGCGTAGTGTTTGTAGTAGTGTTTTTATTTTCATGAGGACATACAAAAGTTCTAAGTTGAGGATGTTATGTGTCGTGGTTTTACGGTACTTTCAACGCTTAAAACATAGGAAAAATGTTTGGTCTTAGGTGTGTTTATACGAATATGAGGTTCTTTTACTATATTTTTAGGAAAATCAAGTCGGGGAGTTAGATTTTGGAAAAGGACATGAAAAATGCAGAAAATGGCTTGTTGCAAGTCTTAGAACGAGCCGTACCTGACACACCCATAGCTGAACTTAGAGAAAATGCAAAACTACAAATCCAGCATACGATTTATAATAAAAGTTGTTTGGAGTGTCTGTGACTTGGGATACAGAAGATGTGAATTTGCAGAATCTAATGGTACAAGTAGAGGCGAGTCGTGACGATAAGGTACGAGCATAATGATAGACTTGTGGTGAGATTCAGAGGATTGCACACTTAGCAAATTCAGGTTACGAACGGATTGCACAAGTCGTACCAGCATAGTATGAGTTGTATGAAGGACACGTATGAGAATTATCTGAGATGCCAAATTTTAGAATTTCAAGCCATGACAGGATCCAACGACTCGTAGTAACATTCTACAAGTTGTACCAGTATCTATTACCTAAGAAGACCAGAAGCTGCAGACTCGTACTACGGAAGCATACCACGACTCTTAGGTTGTCTCGGCAACAGAATCCCTGTTAATTTAGAAAAGGATTTCATTAACTGTATAAATACTTTTAGGTTATTTTCCTTAACAGAACTGATACTTTTTATTGTAATCATGGTTTTTGGGTTTCCTAACACTTATTGCAAAACAAATACACAAAAACCTTGAGAGGATTCATCATTGTTCTTGATTTTCACAAATTTTATTGTGCAATTGATTATTAGGTTTTTCTTCCATAATGTTGTATGCGTTTAATTATGTTTTCTTCTATGAATTCTGATTTCTCTTTTGCAATCATGAATAGCTAAATCCTCCATAACTAGAGTTATGAGAACCATGTGGAATAAAAAACTAGGGTTAACACAAAGTGAGTCTAAACAAATACGAATGCATGTATTGTTCTTTTCTTCATGAATAATGTTTCTTAATGGTGTGCAATGTTAAGACTAGCCCGAATTCTGTTCTTTCTTGAACCTATACAACTAGAGATTAGGAAAAGAGAAGAATAACAAAACCTTTAAATTTAGTTTCACTGAATAGCTTTAGCTGCGGTGGTAGGAAAGTTAATTTGGAACTATTGGTAAAAGTTAAAGCGAAATAACTCATGAGACCTAACCCGATGATTGAGTAGAGTCGTCTAATAGGGATGAATCGGTCTTTTGGGTGAATATAGTTTATCAGTTCTACTGTCCAAGTATAAGGATAGATCACGAGTGTAATAATCTGACCTAGTTAAGAAGCCATGGGGAACAATTCCCTAGTTAATTGCATAACTTTGATAACAACAACTTTTCAACATTTTTCACGAGATTTTTTTCTATTAAAACCCCTTTTTAGGAAATAATTGAACTAAATGCGTGAACACTAGCATTAGTCTATATCTTGATCATATTCCCTGTGAGATCGATCCCAACCTTAGTTGGGTTCCTTATTGACAACGACTGCGCTATACTTCTTCAGAGGTGTAATTTGAGCATTATTAAAAAATGGCGTCGTTGCCGAGGAATATGGCTTAGGATTAGATTAATTTCTTTTATTTAACTTTTAGTCTTTATTTGCTCATTTATGTTTTGTTTTTCTTTTGTTTTATTTAGGCTAACACGCAGAAAAGGCCAACCCCTCTGAGTAGTAGAAATCTACTAACTTGAAAGCAACCTCTGTGACCTACTATATAGAGGATAAGAGGTTGCTAGAACCCCTGGAAGAGAGGTTGGGTGTTGAGACACTAGCATCCGTACTTATGAATTTTGATGAGGATGATATCCAGGGGTACATAGAGATGGTAAACGCACTAGATGGAATGGTGTCCTACAACTTCAAGCCGAAAAAGTTGGACCTTGATCTAAAAATCATACCACCCCTCCAGAGAAACCTTCAGTCGAAATACCATCAGTCTTAGAGCTTAAAGCTCTACCTCCATATCTAAAATATGCATTCTTGGGGGAGAATAGTACTTTACTAGTAATTATTACTGCAAACTTTGTACAGTGGCAAGTTGAGCCCCTGGTATCAGTGTTGAGAAGGTTTTAGAAGGCAATTAGCAGGGCTATTGCTAACCTCATTGGGATCCCTCCAGGCATATACACCCATAAAATCTAGCTTGAGCCAAACTGTGTACCAAGTATAGATCATTAGTGAAGATTGAATCCACCCATGCAAGAGCTGGTGAAGAAGGAGAAAATCAAATGGTTGGATGCTTTGTGTTGTCTACCCCATCGCTAATAGTAAGTGGGTGAGTCCAATACAGTGTTTTCCAAAGAAGGATGGAATTACAGTTGTGCCAAATAAGAAGAATGAGTTGGTCCCGAAGAGGACAGTCACAAGTTGGCATGTTTGCATGGATTATCGAAAACTCAACCATTGGACATAGATGGACAACTTTCCAATGCCTTTCATGGACCAGATGCTTTATAGGTTGGCAGGCAAAGGATGGTACTGCTTTCTTGATGGTTATTTGGGGTATAATTAGATCTCCATAGCACTGAGGACCAAGATAAAGTCATCTTTACCTGTCCTTATGGGAAATTTTCTTTCAGGAGAATGCCCTTCGGATTATGCAATGCACCAGCCACATTTCAGTGCTACATGATGTCTATCTTTTCAGACAAGGTGGAGGACACCGTTGAAGTATTGATAGATAATTTCTAGGGGTGATTCCTTTGAAGCTTGTCTTTAGCACCTGAGCAAAGTTCTTAATAGGTGTTAATATACCAATCTAGTACTCAGCTGGGAGAAGTGTCACTTTATGGTGAAAGAGGGAATTGTGCTAGGCCATAGGATTTTAGGAAAAGGCATAGATGTAGATAAAGTAAATATTGAGGTGATAGACGGATTGCCACCACCTATTTCTATCAAAGGCATCTAGAGCTTTTTGGAGCATGTAGGTTTCTATAGGACGTTCATCAAGGACTTCTCAAATATTGCACAACCATTATGCAAGCTGCTTGAGAAGGAGGTAAAGTTCATTTTTAACGAAGCATGTCTGCAAGCTTTTGAATGCCTAAAAGAAAGACTTTGCTCAGCCTTATTATTGTGGCACCAGACTAATCTCTTACATTTAAGGTGATGTACGATGCCAGTGGAGTTGCCCTAGGTGCTGTCTTGGGGAAAAGGAGAGAAAGATATTTCATCCCATTTATTATGCTAGCAAGACACTTAATGCAGCTCAGAAAAACTATATGGTGACTGAACAGGAGTTGTTGGCAGTGGTTTTTGCATTCGAAAGGTTACTTGCTCTAAACTAAGGTGAATCTCCATACTAACCATGAAGTAGTATGGTATTTGATGTAAAAGAAATATGCTTAACTGAGGCTAATCAGATGGGTGTCGCTCCTACAAGAGTTTGAGTTCGAAGTAAAGGACCGAAAGAGGACTCAAAACCAAGTGGTTGATCACTTATCTAGATTGAAGGCAGCAACAAGATTGAAGGATGAGGTTGATATTGATAATACTTTTCCAAATGAGTAGATGTTGGCTGCATCATAGGATCTAATTCCATGGTTTGCTGATTATGCGAATTGTTTGGTTAGTGATATGATTCAGGCAGACCTGACCACACAACAAAGGAAGAAGTTCCTATTTGATGTGCGAAGATTCTATTGGGATGAGCCATATTTGTTCCAAATTTGTGCAGATGGGCTGATTCGCAGATGTGTTTCAGAAGATTAGATGTTGAATATATCTGAGGCCTACCACTCAGCCCAAGTTTGGGGTCATCACAGCAATATCTGAACTGCATATAAATTCTCCAGTTCGGGTATTATAGCTCCACAATCCATCAGGATGCTTATGATATTGCCAAAGCCTGTAACCAATGCCAAAGACAATGGGTCATTACTTATAAGCATGAGCTACCATTAACCCTAATCTTGGAGGTGGAGTTATTCAATATGTGAGGTATTGACTTTATGGGCCCATTTGTGAGATCATATGGGATGAAGTATATTTTCGTGGCTGTGGATTATGTAAAAGTGGGTGGATTGCACTCCCTAACAATGAAGGGAAGAGTGTCGCAGCCTCCTGAGGAAGCACATATTTTCAAGGTTCGGTACCCCAAGAGCTATCATCAGTGATGATGGGTTTCAATTTTATAATCACCTTTTCAGAGCTTTTCTTGAGAAATATGGTGTGAAGCATGAGGTTGCAACATATTACCATCCTCAGTCAAGTGAACAAATGGAGGTCTACAATAGGGAGATTAAGACTATCTTGGCTAAAATAGTGAACACCAACCGAGCGGACTAGTTTAAGAAGCTGGATGATGCACTTTGGGTTTATCAGACAGCTTATAAAACCCCTATCAGTACCTCACCATATCAGCTGATGTACGGAAAGTCATGAAATTTACCGGTAGAGCTTGAGCACAAGGCATTATGGGCACTCAATAAGTTGAATCTGAACTAGAATAAAGCTTCCAAGTTGAGACTGGATCAGTTGAATAAGTTAGACAAGTTCCAATACCGAGGTTATGAGAGTGCAGTCATACACAAGGAAAAAATAAAGATCTACCACGATCAAAAAATTACGAAGAGGGATTTTAATGTTGGTGAGCTAGTACTGCTATTTAACTCTAGGATCCATTTTCATCCAAGAAAATTGAAGCCTAGATGGATGAGACCGTATAAGGTGGTGGAAGTATTTCCATATGGTGCCATTGAACTAGAGAACAAAGATGGAAAAGGTTCAAAGTAAATGGTCATAGGGTAAAGTTGTATCTGGGAACCACTGATGAGGTGAAAGGAATTGAATCTGTGTATCTTGATGAAGCCTGAATAGTCAAGAGACTTGCATCGTGCCGCAATATTAAATCAGGCATTGCATGGGAGACAACCCATGGATGCTTGGTGAAGTCAGAGTATCCTACAGGTGTGGCTCATGTTTGTTTCTCTCCCAATTTTTGTTTCACTACTTTGGGGACAGAGCATGATTTTTGAGGGGGGTCTATTTGTTTGTTTTTTTGTCCAAGGGTTTTTGTTGTCGTGTTTTTTCCGTCGGACATGCTATCTAGTAGAACTGGTATGTTTAGGGTGTTTTTGTTTTAATTAACTAGGAGTAATTTAGGAGTACTTAACATCTAATGAAATGCACTTGTATTGATGTTTTATAGTTTTTGAAAAAATGACCTCTTTTAAAAAAATTTATGATTAGCTTTGTGTGTTGACTGTAAAGAATGACCAATGGTGATCTTTTTATGGCATTTGATAGATTAGCATGATTAACTGCAGTATAGTTGAGCATGAACCAGATAGGTAGTATGATATAACCCAGCGCTAAGTGTAAGTGAGTTCTTACCGAGTTTGACGCTATGTAGGTGATCTAGAACTTGCCCGGTTAGTCTCTGCTTAGGACATATGATAGCTGGTTAGGAATGGATCATAGGCCCTTTTTTACTAAGCTCACTTATAGCCCAAATTACCTAACGAAATGAAATAAGTATCCCTTGATCCAAATGTTTTAGCCTAAATAGACCACTTTCTGTGATTAGCCCATTCACCTTTCCGCTTGTTTATAATGAACTTGTTTTGGCCCTGGTCCCTCCTTGGATATTGTGAACCTCAACTCAAGAAAAATGCCTAAGTTAAGGGTGTATATTGTAGGGGTGCGTAAGTCGTGTGGGGGATAAAAATGAGAAAAGTTAATCAATGAAAAGTGGGTGTGGTGTAAGAAAGAAAAAGAAAAAGAAAAATTTTTAAAAGAAAAACAAAAAAAAGAGAGAATAGAAAAAGTGAAAAATAAACCACACCCACGAGTTGAAAACTGAATAAAATGGAGAAAAGGAGAAACAAAGAGAAAAGGGTGGAGGTGAAGCCACCAGTTGTATAGTGCATAGGAGGAAAAGTCACTATTTTTCATATTTACCGTACCCGTCCCCAATCCTACATTACAAGCCAGTGAAAGTCCTATATTGATCCTAACAGGACTATCCGAGAAACTAGAGTAGAGAAAATAAGGGCAAGCTTATGGTATCATATGTGCCGTATTTGGAACATCTTTGTGAGTGTGAGAGCTTTGGTTGATATTCCCAGTTTCTTATATATATATATCATTTTGAGTGTCTAGGACTTCGTTTGTTGTGAGGGTACATTGTTTGTATTACATACTGCCAATTATCTGTATAAATATCATTAGTGATTGCTCAGTTTTCTATTAATAATTTAATGCCATGTCTAGATCCCTTTGTGTCATGAGTTATAGTTGCATATGTATACAACAGTCTTGGGCTTTGAGTGTTTGAAAGAAAAGGGGGTTAGTACTTGATAGTGGTCATCCATGCAAATTTTGATACTATTGGTTGTAGGTCTTCTGTTTTACTTTCTGGTTAACAAAAGTTCTATGTTCTATGTTTGGTTTTTGTTTTTAGGAAAATCAGGTGTAGGAGTAGGATTTTGGAAAAGGAGATGAAAAATGGAAAAAATAGCTTGTTGCAGGTCTCAGTACAAGCCGTACCATCCTAGTACCATCCGTACCTGACACCTATAGCTAAACCTCAAAGAAAATGCAAAATTGCAGATCCAGCATACGATTGACAAGTCGTACCATTTAGGTACGAGCCGTACTGAGTGTTCGTGACTTGAGATATAGAAGATGTGTATTTTCAGTATTCAATGGTATGAGTAGAGGCCACGAGTCGTGATGGAAAAGGTATGAGCCGTACTGACAAACTCGTGATGAGATTCAGAGGATTGGACACTTGACAGATTCAAGGCACGAACGGATTGCATGAGTCGTACCGGCATAGTATGAGTCATATGAAGGACCCATGTGAGAATTATCCCAGATGCTAGATTTTATAAGTTTAAGCCATGATAGGATCCTACGAGTAACATTGTATGAGTCTTACCAACATCTAGTACTTGAGAAGACCAGAAGTTGTACAATTATACTACTGAAGCATACCACGACTCGTAGCATCATGCTATGACTCGTAGGTTGTCTCGGCAATAGAATTCCTGTTAATTCAGGAAAGAATTTCATTTGTTGTATACATAATTTTAGGTTATTTTTTTTAACAGGACCGATACTCTTTGATTGTAATCATGGTTTTTCGGTTTCCTAACACTTTTGGAGAATAAATACACGAAAACCTTGATAGGATTCATCATATTTCTTGATTTTCACAAGTTTAATTTTGCAATTGATCATTGGATTTTTCTTCCATCAATATTGTAAGTGTTTAATATGCTTTCTTCTATGAATTTTGATTTTTTTTCTTGAAATCATGAATGGCTAAACCCTCAACAACTAGGGTTGTGGGAATCACGATGGAATAACAAACTAGGGTTAACACAAAGTGAGTCTAAACCAATACGAATGCATGTATTGTTCTTTTCTTCATGATTAATGTATCTTAATGGTGCGCACTTTTAAGACTAGTCCAGATTCTCTTCTTGCTTGAACCTACAAAAGAAGAGATTAGGAAAAGAGAAGAATAACAAAGCCTTGAAATTTAGTTTCACCGAATAGCTTGAGTTGTGGTCGTAAGAAAGTTAATTTGGAACTATTGATAAATGTTAATGTGAAATCGCTCATGAGACCTATCCTGGTGATTGAGTAGAGTTATCTAATAAGGATGAATTATTCTTTTGGTTGAACCTAGCTTATCAGTTCTACAAGCTAAGTATTGGGATAGATCACGAGTGTAATAATTTGACCTAGTTAAGAAGCCATTAGGAACACTTCCCTAGTTAATTGCATAACTTTGATAACAACAACATTTCGACATTGTCACCAGATTATTTTTTATTAAAACCCCCCTTTACTAAATAATTGAACTAAAAGCGTGAATACTAGCATTGGTCTATATCTTGATCATATTTCCCATGGGATCGACCCCAACCTTAGTTGGGTTCTTATTGACAACGTCCGTATTATACTTCTTAAAAGGTATAATTTGAGCGTTATCACGGAACAAGCTCACATCGAGCACTTGTATTTTGATTTTGTACTATAACATATGTACATAAACATATTTTTTCCTATTTAGGGGGACTATTCAACTTGATTTCCAAAGTGTTGATCTTTAAAATTGTGTTTAGCTCTATGAATAAGCCAACAAATTGAAACATATTTTGAAGGCTTTGAACATGGTTTTTAAGCTAAAGAATGAATTGATGTACCTCTATTAATAAGAAGATGACTTTGAAAGATTTTGATATAATTATTCCATGATTAATTATTTGGATGAAGTGCCATAATTGCTATTATCTATATTTGGTTTATATGGATAAGTTGTGCTAGTCTAGAGGACAGTTGAATATCCCGAATTGATTCTCTAGTGAATCTCTTTCAAACAGTTGGTGCCACCCATGAGTACGATTAGCCGTCTTGAGTTAATTCTCTAGTGAAAAACTTTTGAGCAGCTGCGTCAATCCAAAGGTTGATTGACCATTGTGGGTTGGCACCCCAGTGTAACACTTTTGAGAATTATTAAGATGTTTGGCTAATATGTCATGATTGTTATTAATTTTTTGTGGACATGTATGGGAAAACTGTGCTATTCTAGAGTATGAATAGTCGGTATGGATCCTAAGGAAATGTTCATGACCCAAGCATAGACCCTTGACGTAACACTGGACCTAGAACCACGAATGGCTCCAAGCTAACCCATGGAACGTGCATGACATATTTAGAGCATAAATTAAGTGGAAATCAACATAATATAAGGCATAAGAGGAAGTCTATATGTCATAAAACATAAACTGGACTACAAGTCAACACCGCTAAAACATCTAAACATAGTTGTCTGAAAAGCCTCTAGTCATGAGATTAGCTGAAGGCACAAAACTCCTAACTAGATCTACTAAGTTTGAAACTGAAAGACATAAAAGAAAAAAATAATTCTAAATTGATTTCCTCGGATGATGTGGACTCACCCAAAGCTAAGTCTGGGCAGAATGGGGGCAAGAGCAAATCTAACAACGGGGCTAAGACTGAATGACATAGAATAAAAGTATGTGATCAGTACATTAAATGTACTAAGTATATAGGATAAGTATAATATGATGGTAAAACAACGTATTGAAGTCATGAGTATGAGATAGTCTAAAACATGAGATTTTGATCATAAACCAAATATGATTGCTTAAGGTTTTCAAAACTGAATGGTAAAGCTGGACATGGCTAAAATTATAAGTAAAATCACATAAAGTGTGTATTGAGCCAAAATATCGTGAATCATAAATATGAACATGTGTAGAAAATAATAGAACAGTGGAGATTCTAATAACCGACATACTGTAAGTGAGCATCATGGAGCCTAGCTTGTAATCCTAGCTGGGAGGTGCGTTCATACCTTTCCAAGGGTATGAACCATGAAGGCGTAATATCAGTCATGGGACCATTCAGGCATGGAAACATTCTCACGGAGGACCCTATCATGGCCACAGTGGCACATAGTTTTGAGAAATGGGTGCGCTGGAACCCCCGTCTACTCAATGTTAAGTACTACTCCCAAAACGTACATAGTACTCATATCATAATCATGAAATATACATGGTTTTGCATAGGCTATATAGAAATCATGAAATTCATAAATTTCTTAACATACATGAACTAGCCATGAAAATAATACTGAAAATACAGTCATGATACATAAGCTAGAGATTCATGAAATTCATGCATAATTGAGTAAATTATCATAACTTCAAAATAGAGATTTATGAGGGGTTTTTTAATACAAATCATGTAATTATAATCATAAAATATAAATAGAATCATGAGAATCAATTTCATAAGAGATCATGGAATTTTTCATCAAGAAGAGTCTAAATCTAGAAATTCATGAAAATCATAGTTGGAGACTTGAAGGAATTAAAATCATGTAATTGAGCTTGAAATTTGGCATGAGCATGGAAGGAAGCCCCTATTCATGACCCCACATACCTAGGCTTGATGAAACCTTGTTTAGACTTGAGACCCAAGAGAATTTGAGAAGAAGAAGATGAAGAACTCTAGCTTTTCCTTGAGATGACATGTTTGTGAACTCTGTATCTCTTCTCACGACCAGATATTATGAGTCGTGACATGCACTCATACCTCTTGGAGCCAAGTTGCTTATTCTCTGATCGTCAGGCTATGAACCATTTCACCTTACCACAAGCCATCCCTTGGCTCGTGGTATCTGAAAAACCTGAAATCTAAGTTACTCGCCACGATCACGTCATGATCTGTGGTTACTCACCACAAGTCGTGATGTGACTCATACTGATGAATTTTTTTTTCAGTTCTGTTGGTTTCCTACTAGTTCATGATCCAAATCTAAGATCTAGACTTAGGGACTTTTGAGGTGTTACATTATCTCCTCTTTGGGAACCATTTTCCTCGAATAGAGACTAAATAAAATAAAAAGGTAGGGATGACATGTTGTGAGTTTACAACACTTTTGACATTTAAAACATAGGAAAAATACTTGGTCTTAGGTATGTTTATACGGATATGAGGTGTTTTTTACTTTTTTTTCAGGGAAATCATGTTTTGGAGTTGAATTCTGGAAAAGAAGAGGCATACCAAGGAGTCATGGAGAGAGTCAAAAACTTGCACTTTCCTGAGCTCGTGGTACGAATGGAATGCATGAGTTATGACAACATCATAAGACCCTTTACCAAGGATCCGTGGTGAATTCTATTGAGTATGAAAAGTTGGCTTATCCCAGATTATGAACAGAGACCATGAGTCGTAATAGCAATGTATGAACCGTATCGTGGACTCGTGGCAAACTCCAGAGGATGCCAGACTTTACAATATTAGACCCCAACAAGCAACATACGACTTGTACCATCATTGTAAGAGTTGTACCCTCTCCCAGGACATAACTAATTTTCAAGACTACAGTGCATGTTATGGATGGAAACCATGACTCATAGCTTCATGCTACGACTCGTAGATTAGGCCGGTGCTAGTTCCCTATTAATTTAGGAAAGGTTTCTAATTATTTGTATAAATACTTTTTAGGTTATTTTCTTTAGAGAACCAATTCATTATCATGATTTTTGGTTGTCCTAACAATACTTGGACTTCAAATACACGAATTGCTTTGAGATTTCTTTCATTGTTCTTGGCTTGATATGTGAAATAATCAATTGGTTTTTTCTTCAATCATCATTGTAAGTTTTTAATTATGTTTTCTTCCATGAAATCTAGTTCTTTTCTTATAACCATGAATAGCTAAAACCTCCAAAACTAGGGTTGTGGGAACCATGGTGAGTTAACTAACTAGGGTTAACATAATTTGATTCTAAACCAATATACATGCTTGTATTGTTCATCTCTTCATAATAAATGTTTCTTAATGATGCACAACATTAGGACTTACCCGAATACCCTACTTTCTTGAACCTAGAGAAGTAAAGATTAGGAAAATAGAAGAATAACAAAGCCTTGAAATATAAGTTTCATTGAACAACTTGAGTTTCGGTCACAAGATATTTAATTTAGAACAATTGATAACGGTTAAAGTGGAAACACTCAAGAGACCTAATCCGGTGATTGAGTATAGTCATCCTATAGGAATGAATCAGTCATTTGGATGAATCTATGTTATCACTTCTGCAAGCTAATTATCGGGATAGATCATTAGTTTAACAACCCCATATTGTTATGAATTCATGGGGAACACTTCCCTAGTTAATTTCATAACTTGATCACAACAACAATCTACTACTTTCTTACTCGATTCTTTCTTTAAAACCTCCCATTATGGAATAACAGTACGAAAAACATAAATACTAGCATTATTCTACATCTTGACCATATTCCATGTGAGATCAACCCCAACCTAGTTGAGTTCTTTATTGACAACGTCCGCGTCATACTTTTACAGGGGTGTGATTTTAGCGTTATAAAGGGAAAGTGGAGCAATCCCCAAAACTGAAAGCTATAGAATGAATACTGGTGGAATTTGCCACTCCAAACTGAGATACATTTGTTGGACTGAATTCATGAAACATGTATGCATACTAATAAATGAAAGGAACTGAGAGACATGAAACTGACGTGAAATTAAATAGGGTACTAGAGAGGAAACTGGTACCTCATCTTGAAATTGAGTTGGAAGGGAAGAGATAAGGGTACTTGGCCATCATATCTACCTCAGCCTCCCAAGTAGCTCCCTCTACAATTTTATACTCCAAAAGCGCAAAGATCAGACCCGAAAATTGAAATGGAGAAAGCACTATTTTCTGCACCAGGTCACAGAACAAGTCATCCTATGACCCGTGGGTAGACCACAAGTCGTGGAATGACTCGTGGTGAGGTGCTATACTTAAGTTGGAATTTTTGAGTTTGGAATACCCACGGACATGACCACGAGTCATGGTCAGCCCCATGACTCGTTAAGTCAGTTGTGGCCAATGATGAGGTGAACGAAGAGGACGTTTTGGCAATGAAGACCACGAGTGGTGACCACGAGTCGTGGTCACCAGTAATGACTTGTGTAGTTCCCCGTGATGAGCCCTAGGTGTAATGTTAGCAGTGTATACGACGGAAGGTGACCATGAGTCGTGGTCACCAGTGATGAGTCGTTAGGTCCCTCGTGGGGACCTTTTGAGGAAAAGTGGCAGTGCACTTAACGACAACAGACGATGACTCATTCCCTTTGGTAACAACTCGTCTAGTCCCTCGTAGGGACTGGCAGTCAGTTATTTTCTACGAATTAAGGGCTTATCTGTAATTCCCATGATCCTAAGGCCTAAACTACATCATTTTAAGCTATGAGTAGTGATGTTTAAGAGGGCTAAGTTCATTCTAGGTTGTTCTTATTCATACATGCAAGAGTAAAGGTCTAAAGAGGTGATCAAGCTCAATTTCCTCCAAGTTCTTCTCAATTCTTCCTTGGGCAATTAGAGAAGTTGTAGAATCTGATTCTCTCAGGTATGTAAAGTTATGAATGGGTGAATTTTTTCACACCCATGCCTAATCCCTCTCTAATTCATGAAAATCTAAATGTTGATCCTATGGGGTTTTAACCCAATGTATGAATTTTCCTATGTTTCTACATGGGTATGATATATGTATGTTTCTATTATTGAATTATGATTCATGGGAGACCTTTTTGATAACGCTCAAACCATACCTCCTATCGAAGTATGAAGCGGACATTGTCAATAAAGAACCCAACTGGAGATTTGGATCTAACCCACAGGGATTATGGAAGAGCTAGACTAAAGTCGGTAAGTGAACATGTTAGGTAGTTACTCCAAATTGGGGGTTCTAAAGAAAACAATAATTAAAAACCCAGTTAAAACTTTAGTTGAAATCAAAAATGAAAGATAAGTAGGGTTTTCTGTTCCCCATGGGTTCATAACTGCTTCGGGTATACATACGTGATCAACACCAATGCTTACTTGTAGAACTGATAACTTAGGTTCATTCAAATGACTAGTTCGTTGCTATTGAATGACTATACTCAATCATCGAGTCGGGTCTCATGAGCATTGCAAACTAACCGTTATCAATATGTCCCAAATTTAACTATCCTGCGACCATAGCTCAAGTTAATACAATGATCATCAAGATCAAGGCTTTGTTGTAATTCTCTTTTCCTAATCTCTACCTCTCTAGGCTCAAGAAAGTAAGAAATTCGGGCATGTCCTAACATTGTATACCATTAAGAAACGTTTAATCATGAAGAGAATACAATACAAGTATTTTGCATTGGTTTGAATCACTTTTATGTAACCCTAACTTGTTAATCCACCATGGTTCCCACAACCCTAGTTATGGAGGTTTTAGCCTCTCATAGTTGCAAAATTTTGATTGGCATGAATAATTAAATACATAAATCAATACTTACAATTATGGATGAGAGAAAAACTCCTTTGTATAAATCAGCAAAATCCTCAAGAACAAAATATGAATATCAAAAGAAATTCAAGAAAAGGTTGATCATAAGTCGAACAACTCAATTCTCACGTCCTCTAATCAGTTCTAACTCGTGTCTAATTCTTTCTATAACTTGATTTTTAACTCTCTCCAACGATTTCTAATGAAAATAAAAAATAAAACGTATTTATACAGACATAAAAATTCTTTTCCTAGGCTAATAGGGTGAATTTCCATAATTGAAGCCGCCTGCGTCACGACTTGTCCTATGACCCGCAGCAGGTAGGTACGGGTCGTACCTGCTTCCCGTATGTCATATGGCTGGATGAAATTAGATTAAGTTTTGGGCCTTGGTATGACTTGTACATGCTTCCTATGAGTCGTACTGTGCTTCCATGACTTGACTCTAAGACTTTGCAATTTTTCTGAAGTTCTTCACAAGTGCTTTGGTACGACTCGTACCTTGATGCCACGACTCATACTATCTATCCGTATCAGGAGTCAGCCTCCTGTGCAAATCTTTTGAATCTTTCCACGACTTCTTCACTACGGCCTGTACAAGCATCGTACGACTCATACTAAGAGTCGTGTGATGCACTCTTCATACTAGCTCGTACTGAGAGCTATGATTTAAGCTTATTTTCTGCACTTTCAGACTATCTTTTGCACATTCTTGGTCCAACACCTATTTATCTTGTAACCAAAGAAAAAGTGCCTTATATCCATATAAACATACCAACATCCATGTTATTTTCATAGTTTTGAGCGTTGAAAGTGCTATAAACTCACAGCACATCAACACCCTGAACTTAAGACTTTTGCATGCCCTCAGGCAAAGAAAAAGAAAAACTAAATATGACGCAAAACTATAAAATAAACCTAGGATACTACAGCCAATACTAAACAAAACTTGCACTATACATTCAATACTTTCTAACCCTTTTTCATGAACCAACATCAACTAATGTACCCCAAGCAACCACAAAACATGATAAACAGGGATCAAGACATGTCATCTAACTATTAATAGGCAATCAAGTCATCACCAATGCTTTTCACACAAAGTAATGGTAAAAGTAAACATAGTCCATGTACCCTCACAACAAATGAAGTCCCCACTCACAGATATAGTATCAACTATTGCATGGGACCAAAAAAGCAAGGCGCTCACTCTCACAAAGAAGTTTCAAGTATTATGTATCATATACCATAGGCTTGCTCTTATTTTCTCTGCTTCAATTTATCATATGGTCGGATTAGGATCACTATAGGACTTTCTATGGCTTGTAATGTAGGATTTAGGGCTGGACATGATAAATATGAAAGATTTTACAAGTAACTATCCCTTCCTTTGCACTACATACATTGGCTACACCATTCACCTATTTCACCCTTTATGCTTCTCATTCCTTTTCTTCCCTTTTCACCTCTTTTATGTATATTTGTATGGGTGTGGTGTACTTTCAGTAGGGTGAATGCATGAACCTTGGTGAGTCATAATAAATGATAATGTAGATAATAAACTTAATGGGTATTGCATAAGTGGAGTAGTAGTTAAATTTATTAATGTCGATTGTATGTTAATTCAGATATCGTTATGTGCATTAATCTTAGTCGACTGATGATACCTACCAGTACGTGTGGTGTACTGATACTACCTTGCTACACCTTTTTGGGTGTAGGTTGTGGTAGGTTTGAAGTTTCATGATTCACGTGGAGTACTCAGCATCGACTTCCATGTTCTTCTCCGCAGATGAAGCCGTGTCATTTTATCTTGTCGACTATTCAAATAAAGCTCTTGTACCTGTCTAGACTAGTTCTTGGGGGAATAAAGGTTCAGAATAAAAGGGGTTTATCTTTAAAGATAAGAAACATTTTGTAATGTGCGAGTTAATGAGCATTTAATTTCCTTTGCATGTTTTTTTAATAAAGGGTTCACCTAAAGAGTTAAAGTCGATGTAGGTGCCTGCATGACCCATCCTTTTGAGGTCATGACAAGTTGTTATTAGAGAATCTAGGTTACCGATCTCACAAGTATAAGTACAATGTTGAGTAGACTCCTTTTGATTGGTGTTTAGACGTCCACACCTAATCTTCAGGAAGCTATAAGGCATCTAGGATGTTTTTGCTTTATTTATTTTACATTGTGTTGTATGAGTGTGTTGATTGCCTAGGTTGAGTTCAGTTGGTATCTAGATGATTCTAATTGGTATCTCGACAAGCTCAATTGGTATCTAACTATGTGAGAATTGTTGAGGATACGCGATAAACTGGTGGGCAGGGTTGACTTGAGCTGGCCGGGGGGGGGGGGGGTGAGAACCCCCACAAGTATTCAGCTTAACGAGTTTCGCTGTAGCGCGGTATGTCCTATTGCAACTGACTCGATACAGTGAGTGATTCCCCATCGTACCGAGTTCGCTATCACGATAGAGGAATCGCTGCAGCAGACAATGTCAAATAGAATGCCAGGTTCAAATATTCCAAAATCCCCTATTTTGAATAGCAACAATAGATATAACAAATTTAAACAAACAAGCAAGGAGAATATAGGGAAACTACGGTGATATTATAAAATAGGACCTAAAAATGGCCAAATCCTTTGAATGCCAAACGAGCATTCATGAAAACAAGTATCAACATCCAAACAAGAAAAAACAAAAAAGGAAATAGTATTATCTTACAAGCCCTAAACAGGGGCTACCCCAAAACAAGTCATAAAGTTAATGTTACACCCCGGAACTTTCTTTTATGATTATTTGATGGTAATATGTCATATTAAGGGAATTATGGGTCGTATGTTGTCCGTAGGTGAGGAGGGAAACATATGCAAAGGGAAAAGCGAAGAGTATGTGAAGTTTGTAAATANNNNGGCCAGCCCACCTATATGAAGTAAAATCTAGCTAGAAAGCTCATTTCTATTCCGTTTTAGTTGATTTCTTTTTCATATTTCAGAGAATTCAAAGCCGTATCACATGGTGAAAAGATATCCAGGTAAGAAACTTCACTCTTGTCTCTTTTTGGTTTTGAAAAGAGAACCTTGGAAGAAAGTTATGGCTTGTTGTTGTCTTTTGGTTGATTGTGGTATTGCTGTGTTTTTAGATGATTCTAGGCAGAGGAAAGAGTAGGAGTTTACTCCTACATTAGCTGATAACATATCCAAGAAAGGGTAAGTAATTCCCTTTTTGATTTCTTTAAGTTTATGAGGTTATAGCTTGGAGAATGTTGTAGTATTGTGTTGTTGATCTTTGTGTGTTTTTGTGGCATGTTGTTGCCCAATTTTTCCAGAACTTTGGTGAAGTGAAGTTGCTTCTTGTTGGGTTTGTAAATTGGACTTTGAAGGATCCTTAAGGAGTAAGCTTGAAAGGAATATTTTCGGCAAAATTAGAGTCGACGTGCCAAGGTATGTAAAGGCGTCCCTTTTGTTGTTTTTCAACCACGAAACTAAGTTATTGAAAGGATCAATATTCCTATGTTTTTAAAATCATATTGAGTCATGTATAATCCTTTCCAAAGGGTTGGAAATACTTGGCATAAAGCTTGAATCGTTGAGAATGGTTGAAGCGAACAAATGTGAAGCGAAATGCGTAATTTTTATACGATCGTTGCTGTAGTTTTAAATCGAGTCTGAAGTCCCCTTAACATGGGGACCGTGAGCTGGTCCTTTGCAGTATACTGTATATGTTATGTTGAATATATGTTAAGATCTGTTCACTTAGTGAAATTGGTAGGAAATGCTAAGAAGACGACATATAATTGAACTTAAGCTAAGAAGATGATACTAAGTCAATTTAGGGTAAAAGAGATTATTGAAATGACGTTTTAATAATATTGTTAATCCCTCCTATATGTTTATGTTTTAAAGTGCTTAACGTAAAAAGTAGATTTTATGTTCTTCCTCTTTAAAGCTAAGCAAGCGGCACGTAGCGAATAAGGTAAGTCGATACATGTTAACGGAGAAAGCGTGGCTAAGTTGTCAATTAGGCAAAGAGGTAAGTGCGTATAAGAATTAATGGAATAGTGAATACAAGGGTAAAGACTTGATTGTAGAGGGAATAATTTTTGGCAAAGAAGTTAGATGAATAAGGAAAGTAGAGCTAAATATTGTTACATTAGACGATACGGGTTACGAGTCAGTACGTAGAATGTAACGAGTATGCAAGGTAAGTAAAACCGCTTGAGCTATAATAGTCTTTTTAAAACAAGTCATACATATATGATAACCTTTAAGAATAAGAAACGATCACAAGCCTTCATTATGAAATCATTCTTATTTAATACATGGTCATGCATAGATTTAGAACATCATGACTAAATCGAATGACTCAAAGCTAAATCATAACATTTATATCAAAAGCTGAACAATGAGTCAAACTTTGCTTTTCAAACATGAAAGCGTAAGATAATCATCATGAGTAATGGGTGTGAAAACTCGAATGATATAGATAGCGGGAGACTCGTCACTTAACCGACATACCACGATAGAGCTTACGTGGCCCCGATTATTACACTCAAGTGGGCAGAGCCGTCCATAACCTTGCTAGGGCTACAACCAACACCATGATATCGATATCAAGCTAAAAGGGTCGGGGATAGCTCACAAGGGAGGTTCCAATAATATAATAGAATCAAACTACGTTGGCGCGTAGTTCTGGGGCATAGGGTAGTAGACCCTTAGCCCGCTCGGTGCTGGACTCTTCTCCCCAAAACATGCAGTGCTCTACATCGTATAAATACGAAGCTCAACATCATCTAGTGACGAAGTTCAACATGAAATCATGCATAAACTCAACATCGTATGAAACGAAGCTCAACATTGTCTATTGACAAAGCTCATTATGAAATCATGCATGTATTAGACATCATATAGATATGAAGCTCAACAATGTCATGTCGACAAAGCTTAGAACAGAATAATGCTTAAACTCAACATCATGCGAAATGATGTTGAATGATGACATACATCTCAATTATGAATTCATGCATATGAGAAGCTTTACTACGATACATACCACAAGCTCAAATAATAATGGGAGACTTTACTCCAAAAATCATGTGGTAAGCCTACTTAGAATTATCACTTCATCATCATCCATATAAGGGCCTTTCCCAAAATTTTATCATGCTTGACCTCATACAATTTATTTGGAAACATTGTAATTTGGGAGATTTCATTCCAAAACAAAGTAATCACATCAATGCATGAAAATCATCATGCATACTTAACATTGGGTACTACTCAAAGCATCATCGTACATGGGTCTATTTAATATTCTTTGAAAACATCATCTAAATCATGGGTAAGATTGAAAACATCATTTTCATCATCTACTCCATCATCATCACATCATATAAGAAACTCCCCACACACATGGGCGTTTTAGATTCAATTTTAAGAAAATAATTTTGTAAAAGAAATTAAGTTAGAATGCACACAAGATCGATAAATCATTAATATCAACTCAATTAATCATACCCATGAGTAGAAATGTAAGAATAATGCAATTGAATGAAAATCCATACTTGATCATCTCAAATTAGTCACAAATTGATAGGAAAAGGACATGGGTGCAGAACAAAGCACCCACTCATAGCCTTACATACCTGGGAATGAAGAATACTAACTCTTCCTAATTGCCCAACTGAGATTTCCCTTGAAAACCTTTAAATTCTCCTCACTTTCTATCCTTCAAGCTCTCACCCTTGCATGCATGAATAAAATGGCATGGGTCTTTCTCAGCTTAAAAGTCTCTATTACGAGCTTAAAACAACATAGTATAGGCCCTTAGAACTTAGGAATTAGGGGAAAACCCTACTGGAATCGCTGAAAATAACTGTTAGGGGGTCCTGACGGACGACCTGAAGACTCGTTACCAGGGCACACGATCCGTTGGTTCACCCATCAAGTACATTGCCTCATCATTCATGAAAATTCAACTGGTTGGGTGATGGCCCTCCTAACGAGTCGTTAGGACTGACAACGACTAGTTAGGTACTACCCGTCAAGTACACTGGATAAGCCTCACTGTCCTTCTCTAGGACCACTGCACGACTGACACAACGACTCGTGGTGTCTTACCACGAGTCGTTACATCGCTCGTGGGGATCTCGAGTCCTACTTCATCTCAGGCCTTCCCCACGAGTCACCTGACAACTCGTTAGGCCTCCTCACGAGACATTAAGTGACCCATTCTGCAACTGTTGTAACTTTTTTTTAAATTTTCTCCTGATTCACTTCCGAGTCCGATTCTTGATTTCCCGAGGTATAACAATATCTCCCCGTTGGGAACATTCATCCCTGAATGTTATAAGCAAGCAGAAAACCCAGAAACAACAATCACTATATATATAGATGCTAATCATTTATTTTCAAGTTGAAAACTGACGGAACAACTACCCCCGAAGAGAACGTCATAGCTAGTCAAAGTTCAAACATCACATACTTACATATCATATCATAAAACAAAATTAGTCGCATGAATTGAACATGAAAAACTGAATAGAGGCTTAGGGAAAAGATTTGATACCTCAAACTGAAGCTGAGTCGGTAAGGAACAAAGGGGGTATTTAGCCATCATGTCTGCTTCGTCCTCCCACGTGGATCCCTTGACATGTTGATTCTCCATAACACCTTTACTGAGGCTACTTCCTTGTTCCTCAGATTTTGAACTTGCCGATCCAAGATTTTAACCGGAATTTCATTATAACTGAGGCTATCTTTCACACCAATGCTGTCTATTGGAACCACCATGGCTGGATCACCCAAACACTTTTTCAACAGAGATACATGGAACAAGGGATTAACGGAAGCCAATTCCAAAGGCAAGTCCAACTCATACGCCACCTTACCAACTCTTCTCACAACCCAGTACGGACCAACATAGCGGGGACTGAGTTACCTTTCTTTCCGAACCGCATGACTCCCTTCATGGGAGATACCTTTAGAAACACCCAGTCGTCAACATCAAATTCCAACTCTCTTCTTCTCACATCCGCATACGATTTCTAATGACTCTGAGCGGTTTTCAGCCGGTCCTTTATCAACTGAACCTTCACCATCGCCTCATGAACTGAATTTGGTCCTACCACAGCTACCTCACCAACCTCGAACCATCCGATGGGAGATTTGCACCTTCGCTCGTAGAGAGCCTAGAACTGTGTCATCTGGATGCTGGAGTGGTAACTGTTACTATAAGCAAACTCGATCAAGGGCAAATAATCATCCCAAATAACCTTGAAATCTATAGCACATGCCCTCAACATATCCTCAAGAGTCTGAATTGTTCGTTCTGCTTGGCCGTCTGTCCGGGGATGAAAAGTTGTGCTTAGCTTAACCTTAGTCCCGAGCCCTTTCTGAAACAAATGCTAGAATTGAGAAGTAAATTGAGTACCTCGATCAGAAATTATTGACAAGGGCACTCCATGAAGCTGAACTAGCTCCCGAATATACATCTTAGCATAATCGTTTGCTTAATCCGTGGTCTTGACAGGTAGGAAATGTGCAGCCTTAGTCAACCTGTCCACCACAACCCAAATGGAGTCGTACTGCCGGTGAGTAGGAGGTAGACCTGTAATGAAGTCCATATTGATTTCTCCCCACTTCCAAGTGGGAATGGCAATATCCTGATGTAACCTCCAGAACTTTGATGCTCGGCTTTTACATGCTGACAATTTGGACATTTTGCTATGAACTCCGCAATATCCATTTTTATACCATCCCACCAATAGATTTCTCGCAAATCCTGATACATATTCATGGATCCTGGATGAATAGAATATCTGGTACCATGTGCCTCATGCAATATCCGAACTCTTAAATTATTAACGTACGGAACATATAGTCGACCCTGGTATCGTAGCACACTATCTCCCCCTTGGGAGAAAGCATCTACCTTCTGACTCCGCACTGCCTCCTTAAGTTTCCTCAATATTGGATCCTCATCTTGCCTAGATTTAACATAAACTACCAAGGAAGATTCCGACACGTTATGCACAACAACACCGCCATCGGTCGAATCGATCAATCAAACTCCCAGCCTAGCAAGCCGGTGAACATCTCTCACCAATTCCTTCTTTCCCTCATCCACATGGGAGACACTCTCCATTCAGACCCTACTAAGCGCATCCGCAACCACATTAGCCTTGCTCGGGTTTTGAAGGACACTCATGTCATAATCCTTAAGTAACTCCAGCCACCTCCTTTGCAGAAGATTTAGATCTTTCTGTGTGAACACATAGAGCAAACTCTTGTGGTCCGTAAATACATCCACGTGGACCCATACAAGTAATGCCTCCATATATTCCATGCGAACACCACCGTGGCCAATTCAAGATCGTGGGTCGGATAATTCTTTTCATGCACTTTCAGCTGTCGAGACGCATAAGATATCACCCTCCCGCGCTACATCAACACACACGCAAGTACAACTCTAGAAGCATCACAATATACCACGAAACCATCATTACCCTCGGGTAGGGTCAACACTGGTGTCGAGGTAAGTCGAGCCTTCAACTCTTGGAAGCTTTTCTCACAAGCCTCCGACCACTGAAACTTCACCTTCTTCTGAGACAACTTAGTCAAAGGCGTTGCAATGGTTTAGAAACCCTCCACAAACCTCCAATAGTAACCGGCTAGGCCCAAGAAGTTCTGAATATCGGAAGGATTCACCGGTCTTGGCCAATTCTTCACAACCTCGATTTTCTGCGAGTCCACTTTTATGCCTTCACTAGACACCACATGGCCCAACAATGCCACAGAGTCCAACCAAAACTCACACTTTCTTAACATTGCATACAATTGGCGGTCCTTTAGGGTCTAGCACTACTCTCAAGTGAGCGGCATGTTCCTACTCGCTCCGAGAGTATACTAAAATGTCATCAATGAACACGATCACAAACATATCCAAATATGGCTTGAACACCCTATTCATCAGGTCCATAAAAGCTTCAGGAGCATTCGTTAGTCCAAAAGACATAACAACAAACTCGTAATGACCATACCGTTTTTTAAATGTCGTCTTCGGGATATCACTCTCTTGAAATCTGAGCTGATGATACCCATACCTAAGATCTATCTTTGAGAAACACTTCGCACCCTGAAGTTGATCAAACAAATCATCGATCCTAGGTAAGGGATACCTGTTCTTGATAGTGACTTTGTTCAACTGTCGATAATCTATGCACATACGAAGGGAACTATCTTTCTTCCGAACAAATAGTATTAGTGCACACCATCTGGACTGGCTCGGTCTAATGAAACCCTTATCTAGCAAATCCTTTAATTGATCCTTCAACTCTTTTAGCTCGGTAGGAGCCATCCTATATGGTGGAATAGATATAGGTTGCATTTCAAGAAGGAGGTCAATATCGAAATCAATCTCCCGCTTGGGAGGAATACCTGGCAAATCATCAGGAAAGACCTCTGGGTACTCACGTACGCCTGGAACTGACTAGATGGTCGTGGGTTTCGGACTCCACGCCCTTAACCCTAACTAGGTGATAAATGCAACCCTTAGAAATCATCTTCATGGCCTTGAGGTAGGAAACAAAGCGACCTACAACCACAGCTGAGCTACCCTTCCATTCTAAGACTGGCTCACCTGGGAATCTGAACTCTACTGCCCGGGTCCTGCAATTAATGGAAGCATAACAAGCATACAACCAATCCATGCCGAGAATAACATTGAAATCGTTCATGGATAACTCTATCAGATCTGCTGAGGTGACCTTATGGAGAACCAAGACCGGGCAATATTTATACACCCGTCTAGCTATAACTGAGTCACCTACTTGAGTAGAAACCGAGAAGGATTCTGACAAGACATCGGGACTGACTCCCAAGCTACTGGCTACATAAGGTGTCGCAAAGGACAAGGTGGCCCCTTGATCTGACAATGTATAAACATCAACATGGAAGAATCATAACATACTGATAACCACGTCCAGGGAGACCTCTTGCTCCTGATAGGATACTACGGCATAGAATCTGTTCTAGCTCTGACTGCCAGCTGCACTAGTAAATGCCCCCTGACATGCTGAGCGAGGGGGTGGGGCTGCTGAACTAGAAGCTGGGCCACGGCCCCCAACTTGATCCAGTCTCTCCGTTGGACAATATCTAATCATGTGTCCAGGTTTCCCGCACCCAAAACACGCACCCGAACCTGCCAAGCACTAGCCTGTATTCCCTCAGCCACACCTGCGACAAGGTGGAACACCTGAATCTGCGGGCTTGCTATTCTTACCCCTCGAGCCTAACACTCGCCCTCTCTGATAATGCCTAGGCTGAGATGGTACACTCAAGGCTTATGAAGCTGGGGCGGATGACCTCTGGTGAGTCTGCTGACGGTGCTCGCCATCAGACCTCTGATGGGAAAATCTGTGGTCCTCGGTCTTGGCCCTCTTGGCCTCTCTCTCTCTCTCTCAAATGTGCCGCCACCATCTGCTAGGCGTACAACACCATCCGAGAGAAGTCCATATCCTAATGGAGCATAGTAATCCTGCATTCCTTATCCAAGTAACCTGCTATCCCATGTACAAACATGCTCACTCGCGCCCGCAAGTCAGCCACTAACTCAGGAGCATACTTCGATAGGTGAGTGAACTCAAGGGAATACTCTAGTACCGTCATCCTCCATTTCTTTATATTTACGAACTCATCTTCCTTTAGCTCCCTCATCTCTTGAGGGAAGAACGATCAAGGAATGCAACATGGAACTCTTCCCAAGTGATCGGACCTGCTCCAGCAACTCTGTTGTCCTTCCATTAACGGAACCAGATATGCGCAACCCCCTTCAACTGGTAAGAAGCCAATTCTGCACACTCAACACCGCTCACCCCCATAACCTGGGTGATCTTGACGATCTCATCAATGAAGTCATGTGGGTCCTCACCTACCTTGCACCCCAAGTACTCCAGTGGGTTCATCCTCATGAAGTCCGTGACTTGAGCCGCCCCCTCATTGCCATTCTGCGGAACATGCGCAACAGCTTGCTGATTGACCTGGGCGGTCAAGGCCTTCGCAAGCATCTGGATAGCGCCCCGGAACTCAAAATGAGCGGCTAGCTCCGGTGCCTGCTGCTTCTGAACTGGTGGGACCTGCTGATGTCCACGACCCATGCCATCCTCATGTCCTTCACCGTCTCCATTTCTCCTTCCATTCATCCTTTGAGGAGCCATAACTCTGCAATCGCGAATAGTACAAAGTAGAGCGATAGAAAGACTCTTCATCGCACGACATGGATCATGAAAGATGGTAATATTTCCTAAAATGTTTCGTAGCCTCTTCGTCATAAGTGTGGCGCGCTTCACACCCATGAAGAGGAATCTCCTTAAAGAGGCTTTCAGACTCCCTAGGACACTTCAAACCTATTGTTCTGATACCGAGTTTGTCACGACCCGAGAGTACACCCCGATCGTAGACACGGGACAAGGGACCCCGAGAGACCCCAAGTCAACCCATGACACACACATTCACTAACTTATTCAATAAACATAAAGGAAACATAAATATAAGCTCAGAGGAAGACTAACTTTACATAACAGCAGAATCAACATCTGAAGTTGAATACATGTCTAAGTCTGATAAGCCTCTAATCTGGACGAGCTGATGGGACAACACCCCCAACTAGCTCAAAAATATTTAAACTGAAAGTACGCTCAACCTGAGAACCCTATCCTGCATCATGAAATGATGCAGCATAGAAAGTATGCGGTCAGTACGTCGAATGTACCGAGTATGCAAGGCAAGTAAAACGTCTTGAGTAATAATAGCCTTTTTAAAACAAGTCATACGTATATGATAGCCTTTAAGAATAAGAAACTATCACAAGCCTTCATTATGAAATCATTCTTATTTAATACATGGTCACGCATGGCTTTAGAATATCATGACTAAATCGAATGACTCAAAGCTAAATCATATCATTTATATCAAAAGCTGAACATTTAGTCAAACCTTTCTTTTCAAACATGCATGCATAATATAATCATCATGCGTAATGGGTGTGCAAACTCGAATGATATAGAAAGTGGGAGACTAGTCACTTAACCAACATACCACGATAGAGCTTACGTGGTATCGACTATTACACTAAAGTGGGCAGAGCCGTCCATAACCTTGCTAAGGCTACGGACGATACCATGATATTGATATCAAGCTCAAAGGGCCAATCGGGCCGTGGATAGCTCATAAGGGAGGTCGCAATGATATAATAGAATAAACCTATGTTGGCATGTAGTTCATGGAATAGGGTAGTAGACCCTTAACGTGCTCAGGGCTAGACTTTTCTCCCAAAACAAGCAATACTCTACATCATATAAATATGAAGCTCAACATCGTCTAGTGAAGAAGCTCAACATGAAATCATGAATAAACTCAACATCATATGAAACGAAGCTCAAAATTATCTATTGACAAGGCTAATTATGAAATCATGCATGTATTAGACATCATATAGATATGAAGCTCAACAATGTCATCTTGACAAAGCTTAGAACAAAATCATGCTTAAACTCAACATCATGCGAAATGAATCTTAATGACGACATACATCTCAATTATGAATTCATGCATATGAGAAGCTTTACTACTATACATACCACAAGATCAAAGAATAATGGTAGACTTTACTCCAAAAATCATGTGGTAAGCCTACTTAGAATTATCACTTCATCATCATCCATATATGGGCCTTTCCCAAAACCTTATCATGCTTGAACTCATACAATTTTTTGGAAACATTGAAATTTGGGAGATTTCACTCCAAAACGAAGTAATCACGTCAATGCACGAAAATCATCATTCATACTTAACATTGGAAACTATCTAAAGCTTCATTATAAATGGGTATATTTAATCTTCTTTGATAACATCATCTAAATCATGGGTAAGATTGAAAACATCATTTTCATCATCTACTCCATCATCATCACATCATATAAGAAACTCCCCACACACATGGGTATTTTAGATTCAATTTTTAGAAAACAATTTTGTAAAAGAAATTAAGTTAGAATCCGCCCAAGCTCGATAAATCATTAATATCTACTCAATTAATCATACCCATGAGTAGAAATGTAAGAATCATGCAATTGAATGAAAACTCATACTTGATCATCACAAATTAGTCACAAATTGATAGGGAAAGGACATGGGTGTGGAAGAAAGCACCTACTCATAGCCTTACATACCTGGGAATGAAGAATCCTAACTCTTCCTGATTGATCAGCTGAGATTTCCTTCGAAAACCTTGAAATTCTCCTCACTTTCTACTCTTCAAGCTCTCACCCTTTCATGCATTAAGAAAATAGACTAGATGGGTCTTTCTTAGCTTAAAACCCTCTATTACGAGTTCAAAATGACGTAGTATAGGCTCTTAAAATATAGGAATTACGAAAAAGCCCCTACTGGAATCGCTGAAAATGTCAGGGGGTCCTAACGGATGACCTGACGACTCGTTACCAGGGCAAATGATCCATTGGTTAACCCGTCAAGTATAGTGCCTCATCTTTCATGAAAATTCAACTGGCTGGGTGACGGCCCTCCTAACGGGTTGTTAGTACTGATGACGACTCGTTAGGTACCACCTGTCAAGTACACTGGATAAGCTTCACTGTTCTTCTCTTGGACCACCCCATGAATGACACGACGACTCGTGGTGTCTTACCACGAGTCGTTACATCGCCCGTGGGGACCTCGAGTCCTGCTTCATGTCAGGCCTTCCTCACGAGTCACCTGACGACTTGTTAGGCCTCCTCATGACTCATTAAGTGACCCGTTCTGCAACTGCTGCAACTTTTTTTTCTAGTTTTCTCCTGATTCACATTCGGGTCCGATTCTTGAATTCCCGAGGTATAACAATATCTCCCCGTTGGGAACATTCATCCTCGAATGTTATAAGCAAGTAGAAAACCCATAAACAACAATCACTATA
>JACEIK010002433.1:32435-50260 GCA_018107945.1 Datura stramonium
ATCACATACACATATCATATCATAAAAAAAACATATTCACATGAATAGAACATGAAAATTTGAATAGAGGTTTAGGGCAAATTTTTGATACCTCAAACTGAAGATGAACCGGTAGGGAACAAATGGGGGTATTTAGCCATATATCCGCTTCGGCCTCCCACGTGGCTCCCTCGACATGCTGATTCCTCCATTACACCTTTACTGAGGCTACTTCCTTGTTCCTCAGCCTTCGAACTTGCCGATCTAAGATTTCAATTGGAATTTCTTCATAACTGAGGTTGTCTTTCACACCAATGCTATCTATCAAAACCACCAAGGCTGGATCACCCAAAAACTTTTTCAACAGTGATGCATGGAACACGGGATGAACGGAAGCCAATTCTGAATGCAAGTCCAACTCATACGCCACCTTACAAATTCTTCTCACAATCCTGTAGGGACCAACATAGCAGGGACTGAGTTTACATTTCTTTCCGAACCGAATGACTCCCTTCATGTGAGATACCTTTAGAAACACCCAGTCATCAACATGAAACTCCAACTCTCTTCTTCTCACATCTGCATATGATTTCTGGCGACTCTGAGCGGTTTTCAACCGGTTCCTTATCAACTGAACCTTCACCATCGCCTAATGAACCGAATCTGGTCCTACCACAGCTTCCTCACCAACCTCGAACCATCCGATGGGAGATCTACAACTTCACCCGTAGAGTGTCTCGAACGGTGCCATCTGGATACTGGAGTGGTAACTGTTATTATAAGCAAACTCTATCAAGCGCAAATGATCATCCCAACTACCTTTGAAATCCATAGCACATGCCCTCAACATATCCTCAAGAGTCTTAATGGTTCGTTCTTCTTGGCCGTCTGTCCGAGGATGAAAAGTTGTGCTTAGCTTAGGTGTGAGTCCCGAGCCCTTTCTTAAACGAACGCCAGAATTGAGAAGTAAACTGAGTACCTCGATCCGAAATAATAGATAAGGGCAATCCATGAAGCCGAACCAGCTCCCTCGAATATACATCTTAGCATAATCGTTTTCTAAATCTGTGGTCTTGACTGGTAGGAAATGTGCAGCCTTCGTCAACCCAAATGGAGTCGTATTGCCGGCGAGTACGAGGTAGACCTGTAATGAAGTCCATATTGATTTCTTCCCATTTCCATGTGGGAATGGCAATATCCTGAAGTACACCTCCAGGTCTTTGATGCTCGACTTTTACTTGCTAATAGTTTGCACATTTTTCAACAAATTCCGCAATATCCCTTTTCATACCATCCCACCAATAGATTTCTCGCAAATCCCGATACATTTTCGTGGATCCTATATGAATAGAATAAGTGTTACCATGTGCCTCATGCAATATCTGATCTCTATAATTATCAACGTTCGAATTACATAGTCGACCCTAGTATCATAGCACACCATCTCCCCCTTGGGAGAAAACCTCTACCTTCTGACTTCGCACTGCCTCCTTCAGTTTCCTCAATATTAGATCCTCATCTTGCCTGTATTTAACATCAACTACCAAGGATGATTCTGACCCGTTATGCACAACAACACCGCCATCGGTCGAATCGATCAATCTAACTCCCATCCTCGCAAGCCGGTGAACATCTCTCACCAATTCCTTCTTCCCCTCATCCACATGGGACACACTCTCCATTGAGAGCCTACTAAGAGCATCCGCAACCACATTAGCCTTGACCAGGAGGTAAAGGACACTCATGTCATAATTCATAAGTAACTCCAACCACCTCCTTTGCCGAAGATTTAGATCTTTTTGTGTGAACACATATTGCAAACTCTTGTGGTCCGTAAATACATCCACGTGTACCCCATACAAGTAATGCTGCCATATCTTAAATGCAAACACCACCGCAGCCAATTCAAGATCGTGGGTCGGATAATTCTTTTCATGCACTCTCAACTGTCGAGAGGCATAAGCTATAACCCTCCCCTGCTTCATAAACACACACCCAAGTCCAACTCTAGAAGAATCACAATACACCACGAAACCATCATTACCCTCGGGTAGGGTCAACACTAGCGCCGAGGTAAGTCGAGCCTTCAACTCTTTGAAGCTTTTCTCACAAGCCTCCGACCACTGAAACTTCACCTTCTTCTGAGTCAACTTAGTCAAATGCGCTGCATTGGTTGAGAAACCCTCCACAAACCTCTGATAGTAACCGGCTAGGCCCAAGAAGCTCTGAATATCCGAAGGATTCACTGGTCTGGGCTAATTCTTCACCGCCTCAATTTCCTCTGAGTCTATTTTTATGCCATCAATAGATACCACATGGCCCAATAATTCCATGGAGTCCAACCAAAACTCACGCTTGCTGAACTTTTCATACAATTAGTGGTCCTTTAGGGTCTTGAGCACTACTCTCAAATGAGCGGCATTCCTCCTCGCTCTGAGAGTATACCAAATTGTAATCAATGAACACGATCAAAAACATATCCAAATATGGCTTGAACGCCCTGTTCATCAGGTCCATAAAAGTTGCAAGAGCATTCATTAGTCCAAAAGACATAACTACAAACTCGTAATGACCATACCGTTTTCTGAATGTCGTCTTCGGGATATCACTCTCCCGAACTCTGAGCGATGATACCCAGACCTATGATCTATCTTCGAGAAACACTTCGCACCTTGAAGCTAATCGAACAAATAGTCAATCCTGGGTAAGGGATATCTGTTCTTGACAGTGACTTTGTTCAACTGTCGAAAATCAATGCACATACGAAGGGAACCATCTGTCTTTCGAATAAATAGTACTGGTGCACCCCATGGGGACTGGCTCGGTCTAATGAAACCCTTATCTAGCAAATCATTTAACTGATCCTTCAACTCTTTTAGATCGGATGAATCCATCCTGTAGGGTGGAATAGATATAGGTTGCGTCTCTGGAAGGAGGTCAATATGAAATCAATCTCCCACTCGAGAGGAATACCTGGCAAATCATAAGGAAAGACCTCTAAGTACTCACGTACTACTGGAACTGACTGGGTGGTCGAGGTTTCAGACTCTACGTCCTTAAGCCTAACTAGGTGATATATGCAACCCTTAGAAATCATCTTCCTAGCCTTGAGGTAGGAAACGAAGTGACCTACATGAATAGCTGAACTACCCTTCCATTCTAAGACTGGATCACCTGGGAATCTGAACTCTACTGACCGGGTCCTACAATTAATGGAAGCATAACAAGCATACAACCAATCCATGCCAAGAATAACATCGAAATTGGTCATGGCTAACTCTATCAGATCTGCTGAGGTGACCTTATTGTGAACCAAGACCGGGCAATCCCTATGCACCCGTCTAGCTATAACTGAGTCACCTACTGGAGTAGAAACCGAGAAGGATTCTAACAAGACATCGGGACTGACTCCGAAGTTATTGGCCACATAAGGTGTCACAAAGGACTAGGTGGCCCCTAGATCTAACAATGCATAAAATCAACATGGAAGACTCGTAACATACCGGTAAACACGTCCGGGGAGACCTCTTGCTCCTAACAGGATGCTAGGGCATAGAATCTATTCTGGCGCTTACCGCCAGCTGCACTGGTAGATGCCCCCCTGATGATTTGAGCGAGGGGGTGGGGCTGCTGAACTAGAAGCTGGGCTATGACCCCCAACCTGATACTTTCTCGCCACTGGACAATCTCTAAGCATGTGTCCGGGTTTCCCGCACCCAAAAAAAAGCACCCGAACCTACCAAGCACTGGCCTGCATGCCCTCGTCCACACCTACGACAAGCTAGAACACCTGAATCTGCGGGCCTGCTGCTCTTACCCCTCGAGCCTGACGCTCGCCCTCTCTGATCATGCCTAGGCCGAGATGGAACACTCAAGGTTGATGAAGCTGGGGCGGATGACCTCGGGTGAGTCTGCTGACGGTGCCCGTCGCCGGATCTCTGGTGGGAAAATCTGTGGTCCTCGGTCGTGGACCTCTTGGCCTCTCTCTCTCTCTCGAATGATCCTCCTCCATTTTCTAGGCTTACAACACCATCCGAGAGAAGTCCATATCCTGATGGAGCATAGCAATCCTGCATTCCTTATCCAAGTAACCTGCTATCCCATGTATAAACCTGCTCACTCGCGCCCGCAGGTCAGCCACTAACTCAGGAGCATACATCGATAGGTGAGTGAACTCAAGGGAATACTCTAGTACCGTCATCCTCCATTGCTTCAGATTTATGAACTCATCTTCCTTTAGCTCCCTAATCTCCTGAGGTAAGAACGATCAAGGAATGCAACATGGAACTCTTCCCAAGTGACCGGACCTGCTCCAGTAACTCTGTTGTCCTTCCATTGACGGAACAAGATATGCACAATCCCCTTCAACTGGTAGGAGACCAACTCTGCGCACTCAACACTTCCCACCCCATAACCTTGGTGATCTTGACGATCTAATAAATAAAGTCATGTGGGTCCTCACCTACCTTGGACCCCAAGTACTCCGGCGGGTTCATCCTCAAGACGTCTGTGACTCGAGCCACCCCCGCATTGCCATTCTGCGGAACATGTGCAACAACCTGTTGATTGACCTAGGCGATCAAGGACTTCGCAAGTATCTGGATAGCGGCCCGAGACTTAGAATGAGCGGCTGGCTCCGGTGCCTGAGGCTCCTGAACTGGTGGGACCTGCTGATGTCCACGACCCATTCCATCCTTGTGGCCTTCATCATCTCCATTTCTCCTTCCATTCATCCTTCGAGGAGCCATGACTCTGCAATCACGAATAGTACGAATTAGAGGGATAGAAAGACTCTTCATCGCACGACATGGATCATGAAAGGTGGGAACATTTCCTAAAATGTTTCTTAGCCTCTTCGTCATAAGTGTGGCGCGCTTCACACACATGAAGAAGAATCTACTTAACGCGACTTTCAGACTCCCTAGGACACTTCAAACCTATTGCTCTGATACCAAGTTTGTCACGATCCGAGAGTACACCCGGATCATAGACACGGGACAAGGGACCTCGAGAGACCCCAAGTCAACCCATGACACACGCATTCACTAACTTATTCAGTAAACATAAAGGAAATATAAACATAAGCTCAGCATAAGACTAACTTTACATAAAAACAGAATGAACATCTGAAGATGAATACATGTCTAAGTCTGATAAGCCTCCAATCTGGACGAGCTGATGGGAAAACACCCCCAACTAGCTCAAAAATACTGAAACTGAAAGTACACTCAAAATAACTGAAAGTCTAGTCCTCGTAGGATGAGGACTCACCAAGAAAGAAAGTACTAACTCTGATAAGTGGCTACGAACGGGGCTGAACCTGAAAACCTGATCCTGCATCATAAAACGATGCAATATAGAAAGTATGCGGTCAATACGTGGAATGTACCGAGTATGCAAGGTAAGTAAAACCGCTTGAGCAATAATAGCCTTTTAAAACAAGTTATACATATATAATAGCCTTTGAGAATAAGAAACGATCACAAGCATTCATTATGAAATCATTCTTATTTAACACATGGTCACTTATGGCTTTAGAATATCATAAATAAATCAAATGACTCAAAGCTAAATCATAACATTTATATCAAAAGCTGAACAATGAGTCAAACCTTTCTTTTCAAACATGCATGCATAAGATAATCATCATGAGTAATGGGTGTGCAAACTCGAATAATATAGACAGTAGGGAGACTCGCCACTTAACCAACATACCACGATAGAGTTTGCTGTGGTCACGACTATTACACTCAAGTGAGCAGAGACGTCCATAAACTTTCCAGGGCTACGGACAATACCATGATATTGATATCAAGCTCAAAGGGTCAATCGCTGGGATAGCCTACAAGGGAGGTACCAACAATATAATAGAATAAATCTACGTTGGCGCATAGTTCTGGGGCAGGTGTAGACCCTAGCCTGCTCGGTGCTAGCACTCTTCTCCCAAAACATACACATGCTCTACATCGTATAAATACGAAGCTCAACATCGTCTAGTGATGAAGCTCAACATGAAATCGTATAAACTCAAAATCGTATGAAACGAATCTCAACATTATCTATTGACAAAGCACATTATGAAATCATGCATGGTTTGACATCATACAGATATAAAGCTCAACAATGTCATCTCGGCAAAGCTTAGAACAGAATTACGCTTAAACTAAACATCATGCGAAATGAAGCTTAATGATGACATACATCTAAATTAGGAATTCATGCATATGAGAAGATTTACATTGAAACATACCACAAGTTCAAAGAATAATGGGAGACTTACTCCAAAATCATGTGGTAAGACTACTTAGAATTATCACTTCATCATAATCAATATAAGGGCCTTTCCAAACTATCATGCTTGAACTCATACAATTTATTTGGAAACATTGTAATTTGGGAGATTTCTACCCAAAACGAAGTAATCACGTCAATGCACGAAAATCATAATTATACCAACATTGGGCCACTACCCAAAGCTTTCATCATACATGGGTCTATTTAATCTCTTTTGAAACCATCATCTAAATCATGGGTAAGGCTGGAAACATCCTTTTCATCATCAATCTTATCATCATCACATCATATAAGAAACTCCCCTACACACATGGGCATTTTAGATTCAAGTTTTAGAAAACACTTGTAAAAAGAAATTAAGTAGAATTTGCACAGCCAGATAAATCATTAATAT
Organism: Datura stramonium; assembly: GCA_018107945.1. NCBI lineage: Eukaryota > Viridiplantae > Streptophyta > Magnoliopsida > Solanales > Solanaceae > Datura > Datura stramonium. The sequence continues at coordinate 39,103 of JACEIK010002433.1, forward strand.
CGACTCAATTAATCATACCCATGAGTAGAAGTAAGAATCATGCAATTGAATGAAAACCCATACTTGATCATCAAAAATTAGTCACAGATTGATAGGGAAAGGACACGGGTGTGGAAGAAAGCACCCACTCATAGCCTTACATACCTGGAATGAAGAATCCTCAACTCTTCCAAATTGTCCAGCTGAGATTTCCCTTGAAAACCTTGAAATTCTCCTCACTTTCTTCCCTTCAAGCTCTCACCCTTGCATGCAAGAAGAAAATGGCCTAGATTGGTCTTCAACTTAAACCTTCTATTACGAGCTCAAAACGACGTAGTATAAACCTTAGAAACTTAGGAATTTTAGAATTACGGAAAAGCCCTATTGGAATCGCTGAAAATAATCACAAAGGGGGTCCTAACGACGACCTAACAACTCGTTACTAGGGCACAAGATCCGCTGGTCACCTCGCGCCACTGCCTCATCATTCGTGAAAATTCAACTAGCTAGGGTGGACGTAAGCCTCTAACGGGTCGTTAGACCGACGATGACTCGTTAGGTACCACCTGTCATGTACAAAGGATAAGTTTCACTGCCCTCTCTAGATCACCCCACGACTGGACACGAGACTCTCGTGGTATCTGACCACGAGTCTTTATATCGCCCGTGGGGACCTCGAGTCCTACTTCATCTCAGGCCTTTCCCACAAGTGACCTGACGACTCGTTAGGCCTCCTCACGAGTCATTGGACAGACCCTGCTCTGCAACTGCTGCAACTATTTTTTTCCAGTTTTTCCTTGATTAACTTTTGGGTCCCATTCTTGAATTCCCGAGTGTATAACATTAACTCTGTGGGGAGCCATGATCCTGCAATCGCGAAATAGCACGAGTTATAAGGATAAGGAGACATTTCATCACACGATATAGATCATGAAAGAAGGGAACATTTCCGAAACGTCTCGTATCCTCTTCATCATAAGTGTGGAGTGCTTCACACCCATGAAAAAGACTCTACTTAATGCGGCTTTCAGAAATCCTAGACACTTCAAACCTATTACTCTGATAGCAAGTTTGTTATGGCCTGAACATAGGCCCGGATCGAGACACAAGAAAAGGAACCCCAATGGACTCCAAGTCAACCCATGGCATGAACATAACATCTACTTAATCATCTACACAATAGATCAACATGATAAACTTAGTGGAATTCTGAAATAAGCATAAAATCAGGAATACACATGAATCTGAAGCTGATTAAGATTCTATTGTCTAAAAGCCTCTAAGTCTGATGGGCTGATGGGATAGGACCTCAACTAAACTCTCTAATAATAAACGTAATTACAAATATATATAACTGAATAAGAAGAGGGGCCTCGATAGATGAGGACTCAAAATAGGCTGATGCTAACTCCGGAAGCTAGCAGCATAAATGAGTTTGAAAAGCGGAGCCTGTATCATGAAATAATACAACATAGAGTATGCTATCAGTATGTGGAATGTACCAAGTATGCAAGGTAAGAAACTACAAATTAGTAAAATCAGTTAAACATGCAGTATGTAAGATATAAGCAAGATAAGAATTCTGAGAGTAGGGCTTGCATGCTATTTTTCTTGAAATCATGATCTCATCATAACATTACATCATAACTAAATCGATTGACCCAAAACTGAAATCTGATGAAATCATGAGGAACAATGGGAGACTCGTCATATAACCGACATATGACGATAGAGCTTACATTGTCCTAACTATCACACTCAAGTGCGTAGAGTCGTCCAAAGCCTTGCCAGAGCTTAGGAAGACAATCTGGGCGATATCGATATCGCTCGTGGCCCAATCAAGACAGGGATAGCTCACGTAGGGAGGTCCCAATATAATATGATCATACCTACGTTGGCGTGTAGTTCTGAGGCATAGGTTGACTGACCCATAGCCTACTCTATGCTAGACACTACTCCTAAAAACATGCATATGCTCTCCATCGTTTTCAATGAAGCTGACCATCATCTATAGACGAAGCTAAATAATTATGAATACATATAAATTGGAATCAAACATGAGGATCCTTGGCTCAAATCATACCACAAGCTGAACATAATTAGGAGTCTTCACTCCAAAACCTTGTGGTAAGCTTAATTCGTAAAATCATAAATCATACTTGAATATATGCACATTGCCCGATACTTTATCATGCTTGAAAAATACATAAATCACTTGAAAACATGATCATAAATATGAGTAACATGATAACATGTTTTTCATCAATAATATCTCATCATACTTGAACATTCATCATAAATCTCACTCATAATTGGGCATTTTAATCCATAAAACTTGAAACATCATTTTCATTGAAAATAACGTAAAACTTGCCCATGAATTAGAATTCAATAGCAGAAACATATTTAAATCATACCCATGTAGAGAATTAGGAATTTCATGCATTGGGTTAAAAAACCATAGGATCAACATAGGAATTTTCATGATTTAGGGAGGGATTGGGCATGGGTGTGAACAGATTCACCCATTCATAACCCTACATACCTGAAAAAGAACTGATTTTATCACTCCTTGATTGCCCAATGAAGAATTGAAAAGAACTTGATGGAAAAGAGCATGATCACCTCTCTAACTCTCTAACTTTGCATGCATGAGTAAGAATGGACAAAAAATGAACTTACCCCTCATAAAACTCATCATTCATAGCTTAAAATGACGTAGTTTAAGCCTAAAGATTATAGGAATTAAAGAAATCTCTTACTAAATTCACAGAAAATAACTGACTGCCAATCCCCACAAGGGACTGGATGAATCGATCCAAGGACCACGACTCGTGGCTTCAGTCATTTAGTGTACTGTCTGAAATTCATCTGGGGCTCACCATGGGGAACCCTACAAGTTGTTACTGGTGACCACGACTCGTGGTCACCAATCTTCATCCTCATTGCCAAAATTCTCAAACTATTAGAACCTGACTGACCATGACCCATCCCACTAATCGTGGTGTTTGACCAAGACTCGTGGTGACCAACCGTAGGGGACACTGCAAAGTTTTCCTTCTCCTTCCCATAGACATTGACAACTACTAACTCAACGAGTCGTGGGATCTAACCACGACTTGTGGTCAAGCTCGTGGTGGCTTCCAATCACCATTTCCAAAATATATGACCAGGACCTCACATGAGTTACCTAACGACTCGTGGTCAACCCCACGGGTCCAGTAATGGCCCGTTCTATGACCTGGTGCAGATTTTCCAATTTTCTCCATTTTAACTCTCGGGTCTGATCTTTGGGCTTCTGGGGTATAACACTTATGGGCTTTGACCAATGTGAAGTATATGCATGTTTTCACTATGATTTCGATGTAAATGTTTTGTGTATGAGTTGATTATATGTAGCCTTAATTAATCTAAAATAAATGTTATATAATGTGAATTTGAAATTCAAATGTTGTGGACATGTTTAAGGTATGATCTGATCCTATCAATGCTTAATGAAAGTAGAATGTACAATTTAAATGATGATTCGGGAATTTGATGATATAAATTATGATGATAAAGCATGAGAATGATCCTTCAGACCTTTGGGCTTGTTGTTAGTAGAAAACATCCTTAATCAACTCAAAATGAATCCAGTATGATGTTCAGTGTGATGTAAATAGTTGAATGCTCATGTCTCTGATTAGCTGAACAAACTAAGACTAGACGAATGACCTCAGACCAGTGACCCCCATGTTCTAGTTTATCGGGACTCTCCATAGCCAAGAAAGTTTCCCCTCAGTAGGTAAGAATGTCTCTCTTAGCTCAGTTAGGGATTCTCATTAGTAGAGAATGTCTCCCTTAGCTCAGTCAGGGATTCTCATTAGCAGAGAATGTCTCCCTTAGCTCAGCCAGGGACACTCCATAGTAGAGAGCGTCTCCCTTAGCTTAGTCCATGATATCAGTTCAGTATAGCTCCGTATAGACTTAGATTTCAGTTTAAATCAGATTTAGAAGAATTTAGTCTCAATTATTAATAGATGGTCAGTAAAGTGTATGATAGCAATTACAGCTTCAATTCTCAGTATACGTACAATACATGACCATTATGCATCAGTTTGATTGTATTTCAGTAAATGTTTTTGAACAAAGGTTTCATGTCAATACTTATGTTTATCTAAGACAGGGTCATTGTATTTCATCTTAGTTATATATTTAGTGATGCATTAAGTTTACTTCCCTCTTGTATATTTGCATGTTTAAGTTTATTTACACATCCCACATACTTAGTACATTTTAATTACTGACCGCATACTTTATGTGCTATATCATTTCATGATATAGACTCAAGCTTCCAAACTATGCCGTGTCATTAGATACGCTCATGCCCATCTCTGCTGCCTGTGGTGAGTCCTCATCTCCCGAGGATGCTATCTATGTTTTACATTTTCATTTATGCTTCAGTTTCAGACTTTAGGAGTTAGCTGAGGGCTTGTCCCAACAATTCGTTAGTGTACTAGAGTCTTTCAAACTTGTGTAAACAGATTCAAATAATGTATCCGAGTTTTATTAAATAATGTTTTATGTATCAGTTAGTTTCTGCACAATTATGATTCTTTTAGTTATTGTTTAGTTAAGGTTATGCTATGACCATGCCATGGTCGACCCGGCGCCTCACGGGGTTTCTTGTCCCCTATCTCGATTTGGGCCTATGTTCGGGTCATAACAAACTTGGTATTATACCAAAGGTTTAGAGTGCCCTAGGGTGTCTGAAAGCTGTGTTAAGTAAACTCTTCTTCATTGGAATGAAGCAAACCACACTTATGATGAAGAGACTACAAAACTTTTTAAGAATGTCCCCTTTTCTTCATGATTCTTAACGTGCGTAGAGTACAAAAAACTAAGAGTTCCCCTCCCGATTCATTCTTTACAAAAAACCGTGGAATATTTAATATGCTAGTAAGGGAGTTCCATCCTAACAATTACGGTATGTCAATCCCTTCAGGTTCAGATGAATCCTCTTATATTTCAATTGAAGCTATGCTCTAACCATTCTTATGTTCAGACTACCAGAATCTCTAGATAACCGCTTCAAACAGCAATGTTAGTCTTACTCTATAAATCCTTAAGGCACATCTTCATGTTATGAACCAGCTATGTGTGTTAACTAATGTCTTCCAGTAGGTTTATCTTGAAACTCAGTCCTTAGAAGTTTCTTTCGTAACTCAGTAGATAAGGGCACCTCATGTATGTGCTCAGTTTTAGATTTCATGAATTATTCTGGCTCATGAGTCCCTTACGTTCAGTTAGACCAGATATCATGAATTCTAGCTCAGTATCAGAAAGTAATTATAGAAGATGGCTCAGTCCGTACCTACTTAGTGCTAGTTAGAGGGAAAGAATCCTTCTCAGTCGTCTATCTAGTTTCATGTCAGTTTTATGTCTTTCAGTCCGTCTTACACCTTAGCATGCATGTGCGATTTGTATATTCAGTTCAGAGATGTAAGATCAGCCCGGAGTCAGATACTCCATCAGTTGCAGATGAAAATGTTCAGTATTTGGGATTTCATCTCTTTCCCCAGTTGGCAACATGTTTAGACCACATTCATGGACAAATTTTCCCAAGGGGGAGATATTGTAACACCCTAAAGTTTCTAAGATCAAAACCTTTATAAAGAAAGAATTCAGAAGGAAATTAGAAATTTCACCACAGAACGAGTCGTGGTACGACTCATTCGGTGACTCCACAAGTCGTGGTGAAACTCATGGCAAGTAGTTAATGAGGTCCTATTCAGAGCTCCGAGGTAATGACCCACGTCATAACTCGTGGGGTGAGGAGACGAGTCGTGGGGTCCTTGTCACGAGCAGCATCCTAAAATGTCAAGACTCCAGGGGACAAGTAACGTGACGACTTGTTAAGTCCAGTCACGAGTCGTCCTGAGAGTCGTTGAGGGGAAGTTCAGCCATAAAGGTTTCAGTGATGATGGATGGAGACCACGAACCATTAGGTGAGGCAACGACTCGTAGTGTTGATCATTGGATGGAAGTTCAAAGATTTTGATCAGTGTTGATGACGAGTGGACATGACAAGTCATCTAGTAAAGTAACGACTCATCAGGTCAGTCGTGGGAAGGAGGAGTAGGACTTTTAGGCTTCAGTGATAATGAAAGGAGTAACGAGTCATTAAGTTAGATAATGATTCGTTAAGCCGGTCGTTGGCAGATTCAAGGAATTTTTTGGGAAAGGTACCAATGCACTCCACAACTTGGCACCATGAGTCATTGTCAACCCCACGACTCATGGAGTGCCTCGTGGGGACTGGAAGATAATTTTTCCTACATTTTTTCCAAGGGTGTTTTTATAAAATTCTAAACTTCTAACTCCTAAACGTTCATCGTTATAAATATTAGATAGGACGTTTTAAGGGTTTCTTCCAGTCGAATCCCTCATTCCCTCAATAACATACTCTCAACCTCTTGTTCCTCCCCTCTGTCAAGACTCAAGGATTCAACTAGGGCTTCTTCAAAGGCTTCAAGGGTTAAGTGCAAGTGGGGATTTCCCCTAATCAGTTATGTAGGTTTTAAACAAAGATTTCCTTCCATCCTTGTGCCCCAAACTTTTATATTAAAAATTCAAATCCTTTGATTCTAGAAAAGCATATCCTAGGGTTTCAATTTATGTATGAATTCTCCTATGTTCTCCCTAAATTCTAGGATCCCTCATGATTAATAGTGGTGTATGCTTATGAAGTTACTTGCACTTTCTCGAATTATGTGCATGATATATGAATAGCATGAATGTGAAATTTTCACCATGGGTTGGTCTAGAAGTTCAAATGGGACTTCATAAATTATTCGCATGCTCTCATCATGGACTCGTATCCTTGGTTAAGGTATATGTAGATCACATGGGTCCCCACAAATCTAGAGCATATGTTGTATTATATGTGTTGGAACAGGATTAGAAACTTATGGGCTTTGACCAATGTGAAGTATGTGCATGTTTTCACTATGATTTTGATGTAAATGTTTTGGGTATGAGTTGAATCTACGGAGCCTTCATGAATCTAGAATATATTCCATATAATGTGAATTCAAGATTCAAATGTTTTGGACATGTTTAAAGTATGATCTGATCCTATCAATGCATAATGAAAGTAGAATGTACGATTTAAACAATGATTCAGGACTTTGATGATATGAATTATGATGATAAAGCATGAGAATGATCCTTCAGAACTTTGGACTTGTTGTTAGTAGAAAGTAGCCTTAATCAACTCTAACTGAATCCTGTATGATGTTCAGTATGATATAAATAGTTGAATGATCATGTCTCTGATTAGCTAAAGTGACTTAGACTAGACGAATGACCTCAAACCAATGACCCCCATGTTCTAGTTTATCGAGACTCTCCATAGCCAAGAAAGTTTCCTCTCAGTAGGTCAGAATGTCTCTCTTAGCTAGGTCAAGGATTCTATGTCTCCCTTAGCTCAGCCAGGGATTCTCATTAGCAAAGAATGTCTTCCTTAGCTCAGTCGGGGATTGTCATTAGCATAGAATGTTTCCCGTAGCTCAGTTAGGGATTCTCATTAACAGAGAATATCCCCTCAGCTCAGTCAGGGACACTACGTAGAGAGAATGTCTCCCTTAGCTTAGTCCATGATATCAGTTCAGTTCAGCTCTGTATAGACTAAGATTTTAGTTTAAATCAGATTTAGAAGAATTGTCTCAATTATCAGCAGATGGTCAGTAAAGTGTATGATAGTAGTTACAACTTCAGTTCTCAGTATACGTACAGTACATGACCCCTATGCATCAGTTTGATTGCACTTCAGTAAATGTTTTCGAACAAAGGTTTCATGTCAATACTTATGTTTATCTCAGATAGGGTCATCGTATTTCAGCTCAGTATATATTCAGTGATGCATTCAGTTTACTTCCCTCTTGTATACTTTTATGTTTAAGTTTATTTGCGCTTCCCACATACTCAGTACATTTCAAGTACTAACTATATACTTTATGTTCTATCTTGTTTCATGATATAGATTAAAGTTTTCATACTTAACCGCATAGTTAGATACGCTCCATACCTATCTCAGTTGCTTGTGGTGAGTCCTTATCTCCCAAGGATGCTATCTATGTTTTCCATTTTCATGCATGCTTCAGTTTCAGACTTTAGGAGTTAGCTGGGGGCTTGTCCCAGCAACTCATTAGTGTAGAAGAGGCTTTCAGACTTTTGTAAACAGATTCAATTGATGTATCAGAGTTTTATTAGATTATGTTTTATATATCAGTTAGCTTTCGCTCAGTTATGATTTTGTTAGTTATTGTTTAGTTAATGTTATGCTATGATCAAGCCATGTGTCTCCTTGGAGCCTTTCCGGGTTCCTTGTCCCATGTCTCGATCCAGGTCTATGTTCGGGTCGTGTCACTTATTGAGATTAGCAAACAATTGTATTTTCTTAAGAACTTCGAAAACTTGTTTTAGATGTTCAACATGCTCATACACATATTTAGAAAAGATCAAGATATCATAAAAATAAACAACCACAAACTTTTCATGAAAATCCCTAAAAATATGATTCATCAATCTCATGAAAGTGTTGGGTGCATTAGTCAAGCCTAAAGGCACAACTAACTAGTCATAAAACCCGTATTTAGTCTTAAAAGCAGTTTTTCATTCTTCTCCAGCATTCATTCGAATATGATGGTAACCACTTTTTAGATCAATTTTAGAAAAGTATTTTAGACCCATGAAATTGGTCTAACATGTCATCAAGACGATGGATAGGATGACAATACTTTACCATAATCTTGTTGATATCTCGACAATCGACACATCTCCTCCAAGATCCATCCTTTTTTGGAACTAATAGAATAGGAACAGAGCAAGGACTCATGCTCTCTCGCACAAACACCTTCTCAAGTAACTCTTCCACTTGTCTTTGCAACTCTTAGGTCTCTTTAGGATTACTTATATAAGAAGGCTTATTTGGAATCTGTGCTCTAGGTACAAAGTCAATTTGGTGCTAGATACCACATAAAGGTTGTAGACCTTTAGGAATATCCACAGAAAAAATATCAGAAAAATTCTGTAAAAGAGAAGTAACACTACTTGGCAAAGAAAAAGTTAGTATCTCAGAATTAATCAAGACTTCTTTATAAGTAAGTAGTATTATCGACAGTCCCTCTTTTTTTGCATTCAAATACTCCCTGGCTTTTACATAGAAACTCTCTTTTTTTTCCTCAGCCTCTTTCCTCTCACCAAAATTTTCTTTTTCAACTCAAGCCCTCTTTTACCTCTTTTCTTATATTTTTGCCCTCTTTTTCTCTCTCTTGGCCATCTCTCTTTTTTTCTAACTCTTGGCCAAAACTCTTTTCTTTTTCCTCAAGCTTACTTTTATTCCCCCCTGTTTTCCACTGATTTTCGCAATCTGTTGTGATTTTTAAACATTTGAGAAGGAGTTAAAGGTGCAAGAGTATACTTCTGGCCATCTATTATTTCTTCCATCTTGAAAAGTGTTCCTATCAAACTGGCGAATGACCAACCAAGATATGACAAGTTTGTATAGGAATCACATCACAAAGAGTTTCATCCTCATACCTACCAACATTAAATGAAATCATGCATTGTTTGTTGACTTTCAATTCACCTCTATCATTCAACCATTGGAGTCTATAGGGCTTAGGGTGTTTCATTCATGCAAGCCTAACATATCTACCAAGTGTGAACTCACCACATTAGCACCACTATCACTGTCAATAATCATAGAATAAGTTTTTCCCTTTATCCCACACCTAGTATGGAATATATTCTCCATTTGTTCATCATTATCAATTCCCAAATTGATAGACATAAGCTTCCTAACTACTCCAATCAAACTATGATTAAAAGGAAATTCTACACCATCTTCACTCTCACCTTCATCTTCTTCCTCTTTATCACTCTTTTCACTCTCATATTATTCTTCAAGAATCTTCCTAACTATCACAACAAAACCATCATTAGGCAATTCAACATCATCTTCACTCATACCTCCCTCTTCTTTCTCATCCTCACTTTTTCACTCTCATATTTTTCATCTTCTCTCAAGATAATATTTCTTCTAGTTGGACATTCATGCATCACATGCCCTCTCACATGACATTTATGACATTGAATGGAATTGGAAGGTTTAGATGACTTAGGAAAAAAAGATTTACCTCCCTCTTTCTCATTTACTTTACCTTTGCCTTTGTCTTCTTGAGATCTAAAAGATACTTCTTCTTTTGACCATGGCTTCTTAGAAATGGTATTTGGTTGATTCCTCCATGAACTAGCCTGAAGTTTTCTTTTATTTTTCTTTTCTACTTTACATCCAAATCTACTAACTCATCTAAAGTTACATATGGTTGTATCTCCACTACATCAGCTATAGGTCTATTCAAACCATTAATAAATCTAGCCACAGTAGCCTCTTCGTCTTCCATGAAATTAGCTTGGATCATATCTGTATCCATAGCCTTAAAGTATTCATCAACAGTCATGGTTTCTTGCTTCATTGATTGAAGACGTTGTTGCAGGCCTCTTTGAAAATGAGAAGGCAAAAACCTTTTCTTCATGACTCTTTTCATCTCAGCCCAATTAGCAATGGGTTGTTCTCTATCACGATACGAACATAGGCCCCGATCAAGATACGGGATAAGAAACCCCGAGAGGCTCCAAGTCGACCCATGGCATGATCATAGCATAACGTTAGCAAGTAAAAAACTAACAGAAATCATAACTAAGCGGAAGCTAACTAAAAGATTCTAATATAAAATCCAAAATAAAAAAAACTCATAAAACTCCGATACAAAACTGAATTTGTCTATACAAGTCTGAAAGCCTCAACTACACTGATGATTTTTTAGGACAAACCCCCAGCTAACTCCTAAAATCCAAAAAACTAAAACATAAATGAATACATAAATCATGTCTTCGAGAGATGAGGACTCACCACAAGAAGCTAATATGGGAATGCAGTGTATCTAACCACGTGGCTGAGTCTGAAAAACTAAATCTATATCATGAAATGATATAGTAAATGAAGTATGCGGTCAGTACTTGGAATTTACTGAGCATGCGGGAAGCGTAAATAAACTAAAACATGCAAGTATACAAGAAGGAAGTGAACTGAATACATTACTAGACATATAACTGAATGGAAATATAATTACCC
>JACEIK010002433.1:69262-88305 GCA_018107945.1 Datura stramonium
AAACAGATTCTCACGAAATGACATTATTTGATTATATTTGTATTGATGAATTGTGAAGCTTGGGAAGATTTTAAATTATTTTAAACACAATTTGTGATTTCTAAATTTATGAAATTGAATGGCCATGGATGAGAAGTTCATGAAAGAAGAGAATGATGTTGAATGTATGATGATGACGAGATTTAATGATGAAAAGCATGTTTCTAAAGCTACCCGTGATTATGATGTTGTTTTCAAAATGAAATGAGTAGATCCTAGCATGATAATGCTTTGGGCAATGCCCACATGTTAATTTAAGGTGATGCTTTTCCCGACATAAGCTTACCAAATTGTTTGAAGTGAAGTTTCCCAATTTTGACAAACTCTATCTTATGGTATGTTAAGTTAAATATTTTTACATGTAGCTTTCCACATGATTTGGAGCAGATGCTCCCACCTATGATTGAGCTTGTAGTATATTTCGAAATAAAGCTTCTCATATGCTTGAATTCATAATTGAGATGGGTGTTATTATTGAGCTTTGTCAATCGACAATGTTGAGCTTCATTTGATACGATTTGAGTTATGCATGATTTCATATTGAGCTTCCTCATTAGACGGTGTTGAGCTTTGTTATATACGATGTAGAGTATTGCATGTTTTTGGGAGAAGAGTCTAGCACCGAGCGGGTTAAGGGTCGATCATCCTATGCCCAGAACTACACGCCAGCATAGGTTGATACTATTATATTATTGGGACCTCCCTTGTGAGCTATCCCCGGCCTAATTAGCCCTTAAGCTTAATATCGATATCATGGTATCGTCCATCGCCCTAGCAAGGTTATGGACGGGTCTATCCACTTTAGTGTGGTAGTTGGAACCACATAAACTCTATCGTGGTATGTCGGTTAAGTGATGAGTATCCCACTGTCTATATCATTCAGAGTTGCATATTCATTAGTGCATGTTCTAAAGGAAAGGTTTGACTCATTATTCAGCTTTTCAGTATAAATATTATGTTTCAGATTTGAGTCATTCGAATCAGTCATGATGTTATAAAGCTATGTATGGTCAATGTTATGAAAAATTATAATTTCATAGTGAGTTCTTGTAGTTCTTCCCTATAATATTTGAAAGCTCATGATATAATATGAAATGTATTAAATGATTTATTTTACTCGATCGGTTTTACTTACCTTGCATACTCGGTACATTCCACATACTGACCGCATACTTTCTATGCTGCATTATTTCATTATGTAGGATCCGGTTCTCAGATTCATCCCCCCTCTTAGTCGCTTATCAGAGTTAGCACCTGCGTGATTGGTGAGTCCTCTTCTTTCGAGGACTAGACTTTTAGCTTCATGTCATATTTTAGTTTCGAGTTTTGTGGAGTTAGTAGGGTTCTTTTCTCATCAACTCATCTAGACTAGAGGCTTTCGGACTTTTGTATGTATAGCTTCAGATATTACTCTGATGTGCTATTGTATGAGACTTCCGCTGAGTTATAATTATGTTTTCTTTAGTTATCGAATGAGTTAGTTGTACACTTATGCCATGGGTCGACTTGGGGTCTCTCAGGGTCCATTTTCCCGTGTCTACGATCTGGGTCTATGCTCAAGTCGTGACAAACTTGGTATCAGCGCCATTGGTTTGATGTGTCCTAGGGAGTCTAAAGGCCGCGTTAGGTAGAGTCTTTTTCATGGGTGTGAAGCGCGCCACACTTATGAGAAAGAGGCTGCTAGACATTTTAGGAAATGTTCCCTTCTTTCATGATCCGTGTCGTGCGGTGAAAAGCCTTTCTATGCTTCTAATTCGTGCTATTCGCGATTGCAGAATTATGGCTCCTCGAAGGATGAATGGATGGAGGAATGCAGGTGGTGAACTCCACGAGGATGGAAACGGTCATGAGCATCAGCCAGCCCCACCAGTTTAGGAACCTCGGGCACCAAAGCTAGCCGTTCATGCTGAGTTCTGAGCTTCCATTCAGATCCTTGCGTAGGCCTTGACCGCTCAGGTCAATTAGCAGGCCGCTGCGCATGTTCCACAAAATGGCAATGCGGTATCAGCTCGAGTCAGGGACTTCTTGATGATGAACCCGCCAGAATTTCTGTGGTCCAAGGTAGATGAGGACCCATATGATTTCATTGATGAGGTTGTCAAGATCACCCAGGTTATGGGGGTGAGTAGTGTTGAGTGCATGGAGTTCCGCCAATGAAAGGAGAGCAGGGTCGAAGGAGAAGGTCCGATCACATGGGAGGGGTTTCAGGTAGCATTCCTAGATCGGTTCTTACCTTGAGAGATGAGGGAGTTGAAGTAAACTTAATTTATGAATTTAAAGAAAGGAAGGATGACTGTTCAGGAGTATGCCCTTGAGTTCACCTACCTATCTAAGTATGCCCTGGAGTTAGTGACCGACCAGCTGGAGTGGGTGAGCAGATTTGTGCATGGTATAGCAGGATATTTGGACAAGGACTGCAGGATAGCTATGCTCCATCAGGACATGGACTTCCCTCGCATTGTGTTATACGCTGAACAGATGGAGGCGACACATTCGAGGGAGAGGGAGGCCAAGAGGGCCAAGACTGAGGACCACATAATCTCTCGGCAGAGGTCCGGTGGTGGGCATCGACAGCAGACCCACCAGAGATCATCAATCCCAGCATCTTCAGCACTGAGTGTGCCATCTAGGCCCAGACATGATCAAAGGGGGCGAGCATCAGGCTCAAGGGGTTATAGCACTAGACCCGCAGATTCCACCATTCTAGCTTATCGCAGGTGCAGCCGAGGGCACACGGGCCAGTGTTTGGTAGGGTCAGGAGCTTGTTTTTGATGTGGGAAGCCTATACATATGCTTAGAGATTGTCCCGCTGCGAGACAGGATCCGGTTGGGGGCCGAGGCCCAGCTTCTAGTTCAGCAGCCCTCCCCCATGCATATCATATCAGGGGCATCTACTAGCACAGCTGGCGGGTAGCGCAAGAATAGATTCTATGCCTTAGCTACTCGTCAATAGTAGGAGGCCTCACCAGATGTAGTCACCGGTATGTTGAGAGTCTTTCATGTTGATTTTTATGCTTTGTTAGATCTGAGGGATACTTTGTCTATTGTGACGTAGCCAGTAGCTTTGGAGTCAGTCCCGATGTCTTGTCAGAGCCCTTCTCAGTTTCTACTCCAGTAGGTGACTCAGTTATAGCTAGACGGGTGTATAGAGATTGCCCGGTGTCAGTTCTTCACAAGGTCACCTCTGCAGACTTGATAGAGTTAGCCATGACCTATTTTGATGTTATTCTTTGCATGTATTGTCTATTTTCATGCTATGCTTAAGTTAATTGTTGGACCCGATCAGTAGAGTTTAGATTTCTGGGTGAGCTTGTCTTAGAATGGGAGGGTAGTTCAGTTGTGCCTGTAGGTTGATTTAATTCCTACCTTAAGACCAAAAAGATGATTTCTAAGAGTTGCATGTACCACCTAGTTAGGGTTAAGGACGTGGAGTATGAAACCCCAACTATCCAGTCTGTACTAGTAGTACGTGAGTATCTAGAGGTCTTTCCTGATGGCTTACCAAGTGTCCCTCCCGAGCGGGAGATCGATTTCGGTATAGATCTTCTTCCCGACACGCAGCCTATATCTATTTTGCCTTACAAAATGGCTCAAGCGAGCTAAAGGAGTTGAAGTATTAGTTGAAGGACCTGTTAGATAAGGGATTTATTAGGCCGAGTAAGTCTCCATAGAGTGAACTAGTGTTGTTTGTCCATAAGAAGGATGGTTCTCTTCGGATGTGCATTGACTATTGGCAGTTGAACAAGGTCACCGTCAAGAACAGGTATCCTTTACCCAGGATCGATTATTTGTTTGACCAGCTTTAGGGTGCCAAGTGTTTCTCCAAGATTGATCTCAGATCCTAGTATCACTAGCTCAGGGTTCAGGAGAGTGACGTCCCGAAAACCTCTTTTAGGACTTGGTATAGTCACTAAGCATTTGTTGTTATGTCTTTTGGACTAACAAATGCCCCTACAACTTTTATGGATCTAATGAACAGGGTGTTCAAGGCATATCTGGACATGTTCGTGATTGTGTTCATTGATGACATCCTTATATACTTTTGAAGCGAGAAGGAGCATGCCGCTCACTTTAGAATAGTGCTTCAGACCCTCAAGGATCGTCAATTGTATGAAAAGTTCAGCAAATGTGAGTTTTGGTTGGACTTGGTGGCATTTCTAGGCCATGTGGTATTAGGTGAGGGCATAAAAGTAGACTCTCAGAAGATTAAGGCGGTAAATAATTGGCCCAGACCGGTGAACCCATCAGATATCAGGAGCTTTTTTGGCTTAGCGGGTTACTATCGGAGATTTGTGGAGGGTTTTTCATCTATTGTCACACCATTGACTTAGTTGACTCAGAAGAAGGTGAAGTTTCAATGGTCGGAGGCTTGTAAGAAAAGCTTCCAAGAGTTGAAGACCCGACTTACTTTAGCACCCATGTTGACCCTACTTGAGGGTACAGATGGTTTTGTGGTGTATTGTGATGCTTCGTGAGTCGGACTCGGGTGTGTGTTGATGCAGCATGGGAAAGTGATAGCATATGCCTCAAGACAGTTGAAAGTTCATGAAAAGAATTCCCCGACCCATGATCTTGAATTGGCCACGGTGGTGTTTGCATTGAAGATATGGAGGCATTACTTGTATGGGGAAAGGTGGTGGTTGGAACTACTTAAGGACCATGATATGAGTGTTCTTTACCACCTAGGTAAGGCTAATGTGGTGGCAGACACACTTTGTAGGCTCTCTATGGAGAGTGTGTCCCACGTGTATGAGGGAAAGAAAGAGTTGGTGAAAGATGTACATTGACTTGCGAGGTTGCGAGTTAGATTGGTCGACTCGACCGATGGCGGCATTGTTGTGCAAAACGGATCAGAATCGTCCTTGTTGTTTGATGTCAAATCTAGATGAGGATCTGATTTTTGTAAAGCTAAAGGAAGTCATTCGAAGTCAAAAGGTGGAGGTCTTCTCCCAAGGGGATATGGTGTACTGCGATACTAGGGTCGTCTATGTGTTCCAAAAGTCGATAATTTGAGGGACCGGATATTACATGAGGCATATGGATCTAGGTATTCTATCCATCCGAGTACCACCAAGATGTATCATGACTTGCAGGATATATATTGGTGGAACGACATGAAGAAGGATATTGCAGAATTCATAGCCAAGTGCCCGAACTATCAGCAAGTGAAAGTTGAGCATCAAAGGTCGGGAGGCGTATTGCAGGATATTAACATTCCTACTTGGAAGTGAGAAGAGATTAATATGGATTTCATTACCGGTCTACCTCATACTCGCCAACAGTATGACTCCATTTTTGTGGTAGTAGATAGGTTGACCAAGGCTGCACACTTCCTACTGGTCAAAACCACAAATTCAGCAGATGAGCATGCAAAATTGTTTATTCAGGAGTTGGTTCAACTTCATGGAGTGCCCTTGTCTATTATCTCAGACCGACGTACTCAGTTTACCTCTTAGTTTTGGCGGTCTTTCCAAAGGGCTTGGGACTCAGCATAACATTTCATCCGCAAATGGATGGTCAGGCGGAACGGACAATTAAATTTCTCGAGGATATGATGAGAGCTTGTGTGATGGATTTCAAAGGTAGCTGGATGATCACTTGCCTTTAATAGAGTTTTCTTACAATAACAACTATCACTCCAGTATCCAAATGGAACCATTCGAGGCTCTTTACGGGCGGAGGTGTAGATCGCCCATCGGATGGTTTGAGTTTGGTGAGGCAGATATGATAGGGCCAAACGTGGTTCACGAGGCTATGGTGAAGGTTCAGTTTATAAGGGACAGGATGAACACTGCTCGGAGTCATCAAAAGTCATATGTGGATGTGAGAAGAAGGGATTTGGAGTTTGAAGTCGATGATTGGGTATTTCTAAAGGTATCTCCCATGAAGGGAGTCATGCGGTTCGGAAAGAAAGGAAAACTCAATCCCTGCTATGCTGGTCCCCATTTCGTTATGAGAAGAGTTGGTAAGGTAGTGTATGAGTTGTACTTACCATCAGAGTTATCTTTAGTCATCCCCTCTTTCATGTATCACTCTTGAAAAAGTGCTTGGGTGATCAATCTTTAGTTGTCCCAGTGGAAAGTGTTGGTGTGGGAGATAGCCTCAATTACGAGGAAATTCTAGTTGCAATCTTGGATTTTCAGGTTCGGAGGCTGAGGAACATAGATGTAGCTTCGGTGAAGGTGTTGTGGAGAAACCAGCATGTTGAGGGAGCTACGTGGGAAGCCAAAGCGGCTATGATGGCTAAATACCCCCACCTGTTCCCTACCGTCCCTATTTCAGTTTGAGGTATTAGTTTTTGTCCTAATTGCCTAATCAGATTCGATGTTCAGTTCATGTGCGCAAGTTTGAATCATGTTATGATAAATATATGTGATTTCTAAATTCAG
The DNA here is from genome assembly GCA_018107945.1 of Datura stramonium. Lineage (NCBI taxonomy): Eukaryota > Viridiplantae > Streptophyta > Magnoliopsida > Solanales > Solanaceae > Datura > Datura stramonium. The sequence goes on from JACEIK010002433.1 coordinate 75,691, forward strand.
TTCAGCTATGTAGTTCTTTTCGAAGGTAGTCATTCCGTCAGTTTTCGATTTTAATAATTAGTATTTCCATATGATGATTACATGTTTTTGCATTTTCTGTATGTTCCTAACATTGAAGGATGAATGTTCCCAAGGGGGAGATATTTTTATACCTCGGAAGCTCAAAGATCGGACCGGGAGTTGAAATAGGAAAAATTGTGAAATTTTGTGGCAGGCACAGGACGAGTCATTGGATGAGTCGTGAGGAGACCCCATGAGTCGTCAAGTGGCTCATGGGGAGGCCTAGAGAAAATGAAGGATTGAGGTCGCAACGAGTGAGGGAACGACTCATGGTCTACCACCACGAGTCGTCATGTCAATCGTGGGGTGGAGTTGGAAATTTTATAAGAGGATTGTCCAGTGTACCTAACGGATGGGAGCCCACGAGTCGTGGTCAGTCCTAACAACTCGCGAAGTAAGTTGTGATCAAGCAAAGAGGATTTTCATGGATGTTAAGGAAGTGTACTTGACGGGAGGTGACCACGAGTCGTGGTCACTGGGGATGAGTCGTTAAGTCCCCCATTATGAGCCCCAACAGTTCAGTTAATCAGTGCACTTGACGGGCGACTCGACGAGTCGTTACCTGTCCTGATGAATTGTCAGGCCACCCGTTAGGGTCACTTGGCAGTTATTTTCTACGAAATAGTAAGGGCCTTCTTGTAATTTCCTAAGTTCCTATGACTTATACTACGTTGTTTAAGGCACGTTTTAGTGGGTTTTAAGCAGGGCAAAAACTATTCTAAGCCATTCTTCCCATGCATGCAAGTGTGAAGGTTTGAAGAGGAGATTCAGGGAAAAATTTCAAGGTTTCAATTGGAATCTTATCTTGGGATATTAGAGTGTATTTGAATTCATCATTCCCAGGTATGTAAGGCTATGTGTGGGTATCTTCTTCCACACCTATTCCCAATTTCTATCAAAATGTGATAAATTGTCTATGATCAAGTATGGGGTTTTACCCAATTGCATAATTCTTCAATATCTATACATGGGTATGATTAGATTATATTTATATTGATGAATTGTGAAGCTTGAGAAGATTTTAAATTTTTTTCAACCCAAATTGTGATTTCTAAAATTATTAAATTGAATACCCATGGATGAGAAGTTCATGAAAGAAGAGAATGATGTCGAATGTATGATGATCATGAGATTTAATGATGAAAAGCGTGTTTCTAAAGCTACCCATTATTATGATGTTGTTTTCAAAATGAAATAAGTAGATCTTAGCATGATAAAGCTTTGGGAAATGTCCACATGTTGATTTAAGGTGATGATTTTCCCGACATAAACTTACCACATTGTTTGAAGCGATGTTTCCCAATTTTTCATCAACTCTAAGTTGTGATATGTTGAGTTAAATATTTCTACATGTAGCTTACCACATGATTTGGAGCAGATGCTCCCACCTATGATTGAGCTTGTGGTATGTTTCGAAATAAAGCTTCTCATATGCATGAATTAACAATTGAGATGAGTTTCATTATTGAGCTTTGTCAATAGACAATGTTGAGCTTCCATTCATACGATGTTGATTTATTCATGATATCATATTTAGCTTCATCATTAGATGATGTTGAGCTTCGTCAATAGACGATGTTGAACCTCATTATATACGATGTAGAGCATTGCATGTTTTTGGGAGAAGAGTCTAGCACAGAGCGGGTAAGGGTCGATCACCCTATGCCCCAGAACTACGCGCCGACGTAGGTTGATACTATTATATTATTGGACCTCCGATTGATCTATCCCCCGCCCGATTGGCCCTTAAGCAAATCGATATCATGTTACCGTCCATCGCCCTGGCAAGGTTATGGACGGCTCTACCCACTTGAGTGTGATAGTTGGGACCATGTAAGCTCTATCGTGGTATGTCGGTTAAGTGACGAGTCTCCCACTGTCTATATCATTCAGAGTTGCATATTCATTACACATGACAATTACTTTACACATGCATGTTCTAAAGGCAAGATTTGACTCATTATTCAACTTTTCAGCATAAATGTTATGTTTCAGCTTTGAGTCATTCGAATCAGTCATGATGTTATAAAGCTATGTATGGTCATGTTATGAAAAGATTATGATTTCATAGGGAGTGCTTATAGTTCTTCCCTGTCATATTTGAAACATCATGATATGTTATGAAATGTTTTAAATGATTTATTTTACTCTAGCGGTTTTACTTACCTTTCATACTCGGTACATTCCACGTACTGACCGCATAATTTCTATGCTCCATCATTTCGTGATGCAGGATCCGGTTCTAAGGTTCAGCCCCACTCGTAGTCGCTTATCAGAGTTAGCACCTGCGTGATTGGTGAGTCCTCATCTTTCGAGGACTAGACTTTCAGCTTCATGTCATATTTTAGTTTCAGATTTTGTGGGGATAGTTGGGGTCTTGTCCCATCAACTCGTTTAGACTAGAGGCTTTCAGACTTTTTTATGTATAGCTTCGAATATTATTCTGATGTGCTGTTTTATGAGACTTCCGTTGAGTTATAATTATGTTTTCTTTAGTTATCGAATGAGTTAGTTGTACGCTTATTCCATAGGTCGACTTGTCTCTCGGGGTCCTTTGTCCCGTGTCTACGATCTGGGTCTACGCTCGGGTCGTGACACTACCCTGATATCAAAGCAGACCATCTCCCCCTTTGGAGATGACCTCTACCTTCTGCTCTTGAACAACTTCCTTCAACTTCACTAAGCTAGGATCCTCATCTTGTCTAGCTTTTACATCAGTCACCAAGGATGGTTCTGATCCGTTCTGAACAACGACACCACCATTCGACGAGTTAACAAGACAAACTTCTACAATTTATGCTAAGAATTTTGAAGTCCCGAACCTCCGAGTTTTCCCCTTTTACGCTTAAGATCATGCCAAATACGCAAAAATGTTTAAATCCACCCGAAACTCATCCGGAATCCCCCGGTCACAACCCAAATATGCAATTTAATCATGAAACACATTCTAGACCTATTGGGGTCATCTAATCACCGATATAAGGTTATTTAGATTGAAAGTTGACCGTGGTCAAACTTAGCTTCCCCAAAGCTCATAAATTCAACCAAAGATTCAAATCACTCTCGAATCACCTCGAAATCTATGCAAACTACCCAACTAAATCATAAATCACCATCCAGAACCAACAGAGCTTTCAGAATTTGAATTCGAGCTCGTTAACTTGAAATGTTGACTTTGGTCAAACCATTCAAACCTCAAACCCTCCAAGATCGAAAATCTCACTCGATCTTCATTAGATCATCTCAAAAAAGGGTCATCCACCTCTGCAAGTCATGAATAACAAAGTAATGATATGGAAAGGTTTAATCTAGAAAAACGGATCTAAAATCACAAATGGCCATGTGGGTTGTTACACTCCCAGGCTTGGCTAATAACTGCACTTCCTGGACTTCTATAGACCCGACACCTAAGGCAGGGATAGGGAGTTATCTTGAACGTACCCATTTTATCCATCATCTCCATCAGGGGGAACATCCATAGGATTTAGAGTAAGGGAATCATGTGCATGAATCATTTTAAGAAATCTAAGCTGGGCATATACCTGATATATAGCATGATCTTATGAGCCGATAGGACAAATCTTAGGAACTGAGTTCATAGAGCTGAGCATGTAAAGAGGAATGAGTTCACATACATAACGAGGGTCATGACATTAAGCTGAATGGTTAACATTAGGATCGCTGACTGACGGGGTTACCTATCATCTTAGGGCTTTGAATATAAGAATGAGTTGAGCGTAGCATCGAGCGAAACATAAGGGGAACATATAAATAAGGGTGGGTTGACTACCCCCAAATACTATTCATAGAACTTCCTTACCAGAAAACTCAAGATTGGACTTGGCCCTTCACTTTCCATTTCCCTACCTTCCACAAAAAAAGTCTCATATTAAAATGCACAAAGGGATCTTGCACCTTGTACAGTAGTTCTAGGAACTAGCAATCATGGTAGGTTCGATAGGAAGGCTTCTAACATACTTGGGACTACAGCTGAGGCTAACTGCCACTTGCTCTTGGTAACCTGTCCTGCTGGGATGGGCGATTTGCTGGAGCTGCTGATCCGGTGATAGGCGCATCGGCTCTACTCTTACCTTTCTTGGCTGATAGGCAATTCCTGCACATATACCCGGTCTCCCCACATCTGTAACAAATGTCTGAACCTACCAAACGTCGTCCCGCGTGTGATCTACCAAATTTCAAGCATGCCAACTGGATAGATAAGTCTACTGGAGGGGTGGGCTGGGCATGACCTCTCTGACCGTCTCGCTTGGCTGAAGGGCAATCTCTGTGTTTATGAATGAGTTGTCCACAATGGAAGAAAACATCTGAACCCGCCAAGCACTTTCCTAGGTGGTTCTTCCTCCAATGCCCGCAAACTGGATAAGTAATCTCCCTCACCTTGGGCTTGTATCCCCGAACTTGAGCTAGATACTTGTGATGGGGTTGAGAGCAACTCCCACTACTCGACCCTTGTTGGGAAATATCAAGGTTTTCGGTCCTTGGCCTCTTGTTCCTCCTTTCATTCCCCTTACGTTCTCTACCCATATTCAAATCACCAAACATAGACGGACTCCTCTTCGTGAGTTCTTGAACCTTTGTAGCTGCCGCCTCTCCGGTAGGGTTCACTGATGAGATAGTCTATTAGTTAGTCTAGGTGATCATGGCCCGAATAAACACTCTAAGGGGGGCCTCGAGTTCTGCATACGTAACTTGCATGGGACCCATTGGAGTTGGTGGGGCTAATTGACTCTCATTGTTGTTCTGAGAAGATATGTTTCTGCACACGTGTATAGCACGAGTTAGAGGAATGGAGAGAGTCGAACTCATGGAATGAGATAGAGTCATGAAAGAAGAAAAAATTTCCTAAACGTCTCGTAGCCTCTTCGTCATAAGTGTGGCGTGCTTCACACCGATGAAAAAGACTTTACTTAACGCGGATTTCAGACACCCTAGAACACTTCAAAACCTATTTCTCTGATACAAAGTTTGTCACAACCTGAACATAGGCCCGGATCGAGACATGGCACAAGGAACCCTGAGGGACTCCAAGTCGACCCATGGACTGAACATACATCTAGCTAAATCATAAAAATGATAGATCAACATGATAAACTTAGCGGATGTCTGAAATAAACATAACATTAGAAATACACACGAATCTGAAGCTGATTACATTCTATGTATGAATAGCCTATACGTCTGATGAGTTGATGGGATAAGACCCCAACTAACTCTCTGAAGCCGAAAACTGAAGATACTCAATCATAACTTAAATAAAGAGGGGGCCTCAACAGATGAGGACTCACCAATAGGGACTGATGCTAGCTCCGAAAGATGGCTAGTGGCGGGGCTGAGTCTGAAGATCGAAGCCTGTATCATGAAACGATACAACATAGAGTATGCGGTCAGTACGTAGAATGTACAGAGTATGCAAGTTAAGTAAAACGGACGTTTAAAATACATAAAAGTGCATAAGAGTAGGACAACATGATCATAACATAAATATGATAATGTAACATAAGGTTCAAGGTTTCAAAACATTCGTAAATCATTCATAATCATACTCTTGAGAGAAAAGATTTATTAAACATTACTTGAGCCAAAGTATATAATCATAATCATACATAAATCATGAGGAAAGGTAGGAGATTCTTATAACTGACATACTCATATGAGCATCCATGGAGCCCAACCTGTAAACCCTAGTCAGGAGGGTGTTTGTACCTTGCCAAGGGTAGAACCATGAAAGGTGTGATATCACTCATGAAAGGACCATTTGGGGCAAAAGGGGGACAGTCTCAAGGGAGGTCCCATTATGACCTACAGTGGCACGCAATTATAAGATCTAGGGAAAAACCTGAGCCCTGAACCTACTCGGTGTTAATTACTACTCCCAAAATATATATAGTACTCATAGGATAATATACATGAGATTCATAGGCTAGTTAAATCATGATAATCATAAGAATGCTTGTAAATATGTGAACTAGCGATGAGGGATAAGGCCCGTGAGTCAGCCAAAATCATAAATAGTAAATCATGAGGTTCATACATACTTGTAAAACATGTATATACTTAGTAATCATATATTCACGATGAGAATTTGAGTCAATCCATATCATAGATCATAAATCATGATGGGTTAAATAACATCAAAATCAAGGTAAAATCATCACTCGATTTATCATAGAACATGCATAAAAAATGGCCTCAACTCTTCGCTCCCAATAAGGTACAAATCATGATCTCTTGTGCTCTTGAAAGATGACATATTAATCTTTATTCTATTTATGTTTTCATCTTTCAATCTAGCTCGTTGTCCCCTCTTATCTCTCCCTATCCTATCTAGGTTTACATCAATATCATCAACCAAATTATGTATAGGATTTTCTTAATTCACAATGGGGGCATGGGGTACATTTATCCTATTTTGAGGTCTAGGATTATTTTGGGGTGGTACAATAATAGGTTGATTTTCCCTACTAAGTTCTAGCTATAGTCTCATTTTGTTCAGCAATGGGATCCTTTATCTCATGGATTTCAAGTTTCATCTTTCAAATTGTTGGTGCATAGCTTGTAAAGTAAAATCATTTCTTGCTCGGATCTTTGCTTCTAGAGCGGCCCTCCTTTCACCATCACTACTACCTGTATTTGGCATCTTAAAGAAAATAGTGTATCACTCAACTTGGCTTTTTCCCCTCAATTGTTCTCACCCACTCCTGCCTTTTACCTATGAAATTACCTTTGGAAAGAGACTTTGTGGATTTATAATGGATCCCACCAGTGTCAAGTTCTTAGTAGTAAAATAAGGAATTTTGAGGCACAAAAAAAAAGTGAAGGACCAACCCTAGGAAGAATAAAGATGAGGATCTAGGATAATCTCTTCTTCTGTTCTATCAAAACCTCTCTTTCTTTCCATTTTTTGAAATAATTAGATGAGGAAAATTTCTTGAAGAGCAATAAATTTTTTAAAATATTTTTTTTAAACATTACTGTTCATTTCCACAATAGTGTTTTTTGAATGTTACTGTTTACTACTACCGTAGATTTTTTCTTTTGCTCTTTGTTCAAGAAAATCTCAAGATTATAAAGAATGAAATCTTGATAGAACCGTTCTAATACCAGTTGATTACACAAAAGTTGAAATTCCAAAACTAGAGTATGAACTTTAAAAAATGCGGAAGCAAAACTAGGAAACTAATTGAAAAGACTAAACAAGAACTAAGAGATATGAATTTGACAAGAGCCAAGTAACAATAAATTGGCTATAGGTAAACCAAACGCCTTTACTTGAAAAACTAATCAAGTTTAGAATCGGATCTTGACTTCTTCGTGAGTAACGTTCAACAATAATTAGTAAGTGTACTAATCTCCTTCTAAGAATACCAAGAAGAAACCAAAGATATCAAGAAAGAAAATTATCTTACTGCCATAAATTATTAACTAGTTAGATTGCAAGAAAAATCCAAAAGTAATCTGCCACAAAGGTTCAAAAGAACTCTCAAATATATTAATATTCAAAATCTAATCTTCATGAATGAACAAACCCCCCTTAATATAATACTGAAAAAGGGGTTAGTCAAAAGATATCATAAATAAAAATGATACTTCCTAGGACCTAGAAAACTACCACACACATTATCCTATGAAGTGAACATAGAACATAACTACTATTAAATGGCATAGAAAGCTGCCACACACAAAGTCCTAAGAGTCAACATAGAATAAAACAACTCTTAAATATAATTCTAGAAACTAATAAGAAAATGTTGCAATATTCTCTATTTATGGGCTGATTTGGGCTCCATTTCGTCTCCTCTTGGACTTTAATTTTGTCATGTCCCAAGTCTATTTCCAGGATGAGACACGGTACTTGGAGTCACAAGTAACCCCAAGTCAACTCATGGTCTATCATAACACTGGTAATCTAAGTAATCTTAGTGGAAGCTTAAATAACTAAATCATTTTAGGAAACTGGATAATAAAAGTTTATACACATGACAACAAAACTGAAAGTCCGAATCCATGTATGAAAGCAAACTACAACTGATGAGTTGCTGGGACAAGCCCCCAGCTAACTCTAAAGTATACTGAATGAAAATAACTAAAGGACATAAATATCATCCTCAAAAAAGGAGGAGTCACCACTAGTGTAGCTGATAACTCCTAGAGTAGATCTGCTAACGGTGCTGAGACTGAGAACCTGCAGCTGTATCATAATACGATAAGGCATAGAAAGTATGCGTCAGTAAATTAAATGTACTGAGTAAGTAGGAAAAAGCATAACATAGAGAATGGATAACTGAACTGTAATGACATACAATGACCAACTAAAATACTAAAACTAAATAAATTGAAATATACTGAAATGGTCAAAATAAGCCTGTCTGATGCTCATAGACATGCCCTAAATCTGAGATACTAATCTAAACTATTTGTATTGAACTGAGTAAATAGAAACTGTTCTGATATGAGATAAACTAAAACTATACTGACTAGTGGGAGAGGCTATAACCGACATATAACCACGTGAGTTAGACGTGGAGTCCAATGTATACACCCCATTGCTAAGACCCAATATACCTTGCCAAGGTACAAAGGCATGAACTGTGAAAATCAGTGTATGGCCCATTTGGGCAAAAATAACCTACGGTGGCAATGTAGTTCTAGAAACATGGGTACGTTTGAACCCTGGCCCTCTCGGTGCTAAATCTTACCCCCACTAGATAGTCCTAACATGACTACTACTACCAAGATGATAGCTCAAAACTGGGGTCTAAGACTAAGTCAGGCATACTTATCTGGAAGTACCCTGAGAGTGTTATCGGATAAGATTCTGTAACTGGTGTTCTCAGACTGGTTAGAGCTGCTTATCTAGAAGCATCGTAACTGTCTAAAGAACAGACTGAAGTTGAAGATGGTGGTTCTAAGACTGGTCAGAACTGCTTATCTTGAAGCGTCGTAATCGTCCAAAGAACTAATTGAAATTGACAACGAAAAACTGACAACTGATATTTGTGTCACGACGCAAGAGTACACCTGAATCGTAGACAAGGGACAAGGAACCCCGAGGTACCGCAAGTCAACCCATGGCATGAGCATATAACTAAACCATTCACATAAGGCGGAAGACTTAGTTTAATAATCATGAACTAAATAAAACGGTGACATGAGAAATAAGAAACAACAGTACATGATCCAATCGTAAATAGTTGAATACTACAAATAGGTCTAAAAGCCTCTAATCATAATTGACAGGTTGAATGGACAAGACCCCAACTAACCCCAACATTCTAAAAACTAAAAGACGAAAAAAATCCGAACATGAAGCCCCCGAATCATGAGGACTCACCACTGAGAACTGAGAGCATAACAAAGAGCAAGCTAACAACGATGCTAAACCTGCGAACCGGATCCTGTATCATAAAACGATACAGCATAGAAAATATGTGGGTCAGTACTTGGAATGTACTGAGTATGCGAGGTATGCAAGACAATACTTAAAACATAAAAGTTATAGGAGTGGGGACATCATGATCATAAAGATTGAAACCATAAGTATATCGTAAGGCTCTAGATTTTTCCAAAATATTCGTAAACCTATCATAGTCATAACATGAGAGAAAAACATTTCATAGAACATAACTTGAGTCAAAAGAACATAATCATACATGAATTAAGAAAATGAAGAACAGTGGGAGATTTCTACAACCGATATACCCCACATGAGCACACATGGAGCCCGACCTGTACGCCTAGTCGAGAGGCTGTTCATACCTTGCCAAGCGCATTAACCATGAAAGACGTGATATCACTCATGAAGGGCCCATAGGGAATAAAGGGACAGTCACTGAGGAGGTCCCCACATAACCTACGGTGGCACGTAGTTCTGAGATTCAGGGCGTAACCTAGGCCCCGAACCTACTCGGTGTTAAGTACTACTCCCAAAACGTGCAACGTGCTCATAGAAAATTCATACATGACATGCATGGCTAGTTAAATTGTGATAATCATAATATGCTTGAGAATTCGTAATACTAACCATGGAATTGGGCCCGTGGATCGGCCAAAATCATAGTTTATAAATCATAAGAGACAAGTGGACATTTCCCATAGTTTCCATCGTACTCGAAATACTTAAATTTATAGGAAACATGATCATAATAACATGAGTAATTGAAAAAGTTCTTAAAATTCGGAAGCTCATGTCATGCTTGTGAAATCACCATCACCATGAATTTCACTAAAAAAACCCCATGAATTGGGCACATGTGCTTTTAGGGGTTAAATCATCAATTATTGACTAAATTAAGCGAAAACAGCCCAATAATTTGAAACCCATGATTTTAGACCTACTACAACAAGCTCATATCGATTTTTGAGGGAAACATGCATTTGGGTTATGACCGATGAAGAATTTGTAACTTAAACATAGACTTAGGGAGAAATTGGGAACGGGTAGGGACTAAACCACCCATTCAAAACCCCACATACCTATAACTTCTTGATTCTTAACTCCCTTGAAAAGCCCTAGATGGAAACTTCAAGAACTTGAAGAAGAACACTTTAATCCCTTTCCTCTCACTTCTCTACTCTTACATGCATCAAATGAGGTTTATCATGAATGATTTCCCCTTAAAAGACCCTGTCCCGACCTCAAAACGACGTACTTTAGGTCGTAAGAGTGTAGAAAATTACGAGAAGGCCCTTACTAATTCACAGGAAATAACTGTCGGGAGACCCCAACGGGTGACCTGACGACTCGTTACCAGGGACAATGAGTCATTGGGTCGTTTCGTCAAGTCTTTTGGAATTTTTCACCTGGGATCTTAACGGAGGACATGACGACTCGTCCCCTGAGGCAACAACTCGTTACCAGCTTTCGTCAAGTACACTACCTTATCCTTAATTAAATCCTCAACCTTACCCCACGGTGGACTTGACGACTCATGGTGGTTGACCACGAGTTGTTCCTACGCCCGAGGGGAACTCAACTCCTCATCCCAGTCCAACCTTCCCATGAGCCACTTGACGACTCGTGGGGTCTCCTCAAGAGTCGTCTAACGACTCATTCTACCCTGCTGCAACATTTTCCAGATTTTTTCCTATTTGACTCCTAGGTCTGATCCTTGGGTTCTCGGGGTATAACAATATCTACCCCTTGGGAACATTTATCCTCGAATGTTAGAAACAAGAAGAAAACTCAGAAACAAACAACCACCATATACAAATACTAATTATTTAAGCCAAAAACTGACAGAACGACTACCCCCAAAGAGAACTACATAGCTGGACTAAATTCAGACATCACATACATATATCATATCATAAAACGTACTTGCACGCATAAACAGAACATGAAATACTGAATTGAGGTTTTGGGAAAAATTGGATACCTCAAACTGAAACTGAGCCGGTAGGGAACAAATGAGGATATTTAGCCATCATATCCGCTTCGGCTTCCAATGTAGCTCTTTCCACATGTTGATTTATCCATAACACCTTTACCGAAGCCACATGTTCCTCAATCTCCGAACTTGACGATCCAAGATTGCAACAGGAATTTCCTCATAACTGAGGCTATTTTCACACCAACACTTTCCACAGGAACAACAAAGGCTGGATCTCCCAAGCACTTTTTCAAGAGCGATACGTGAAATACAAGATGAACTGAAGCTAACTCTGAAGGTAATTCTAACTCATAGTCTACTTTACCCACTCATCTCTCAATCCGATATGGACCAATATAGCGGGGGCTGAGTTTTCATTTCCTTTCGAATCTCATTACTCCCTTCATGGGAGATACCTTCAAAAACACCCAATCATCGATCTCGAATTCAAGCTCTCTTCTCCTCACATCCACATAACACTTTTGGCGACTTTGAGCCGTTTTCAGCCTTTCTCTTATCAATTGAACTTTCTCCATAGCCTCATGGACTGAATCTGGACCCACTAATGAAGTCTCACCGACCTCAAACCAACCAATGGGCGATCTACACCTTTGCCCGTAAAGAGCCTTGAATGGTGCCATTTGGATGCTAGAGTGATAACTGTTGTTGTAGGCAAACTCAATAAGAGGTAAATGTTCATCCCAACTACCCAATCAATAACGCAAGCTCTCAACATGTCCTCAAGAGTTTGGATAGTCCGCTCTGCCTTTCCATCTATTTGCGGATGAAATGTCGTGCTAAGCTTGACTTGGGTACCGAGTCCCTTTTGCAAAGATCTCCAAAACTGAGAGGTGAACTGAGTACCTCTATACTATATGATGGACAAGGGCACTCCATGAAATCTAACCAACTCTCGAATGTATGATTTGGCATAATCTTCCACTGAATCGGTGGCTTGACCGATATAAAATGAGCAGCCTTGGTCAACCTATCCACCATAACCCAAATGGAGTCATACTGTCTATGAGTGCATGGAAAACCTATTATGAAGTCCATGTTGATTTCTTCCCACTTCCAAGTAGGAATGCTGATATCCTGAAGTACACCTCCCGGCCTCTGATGCTCCACTTTCACTTGTTGGCAATTCGGACACTTGGCTACAAAT
>JACEIK010002433.1:89427-104280 GCA_018107945.1 Datura stramonium
ACGCTAATTCCAGGCGCGAGAGGAAGGCAGCAAGTAGGCAGGCGCCCTACGCGCCAGTGCCGTTCCATGCCAGGCGACCTCTTCGTCCAGCACCGTGTCACGCATGCATCGCGCTGTACTAGAATTTTTCAAGTCTACTAGAATTTTTCACCTGGGATCCTAATGGAGAAAATGATGAATCGTCCCCCAAGGCAACGACTCGTTACCACCTTCCATCAAATACACTACCTTATCCTTAATTAAATCCTCAACCTTACCCCACGGTGGACCTGACGACTCATGGTGGCTGACCACGAGTCATTCCCACGCCCGTGGTGACCTCAACTACTCATCCCAGTCCAACCTTCCCACGAGCCACTTGAAGACTCGTGGGGTCTCCTCACGAGTCATCTAACGACTCGTTCTGCACTGCTGCAACATTTTCTAGATTATTCCCCGTTTGACTCTCGGGTCTGATCCTTGAGTTCCCGGGGTATAACAATATGGGAGGCACCACTGACACCTCATGAAAAGACTATAGCCAAACTGATAATTCATAACTGAAACTAAGAATGGGAGGTATTACTGACACTCCAAGTAAACTAACTGTAGCCACACTGATAACTGACCTTTCTGTAAAACACGAAGGGTTTTGAGTGTTGACTGAGACTTTCAGGTTGAATATACCAAGATATTAACTTCTACTCAAGGATCCCTATTAATAAGTCATAACTCAAATAAAATCTAACATATCAACATAACATTTTTTCTTGAGTCCAAATCATGCAAATTCTACCCTAATTTATAATAAGGACCAAAACTAAGGAACTTTAAGCTAACTAGAGGCCTGAGAGTCTAGGGAATTCACAGACATGCTTTTCTTACTCAATTCATAGAATTATAAACCAAGGGCGTAATATACATTATGGGTTCCATATTCATGCAAACTCATAGATTCAAATCATTCTTCAAACTTATACATACTTCATAAGAGCCATAACTTTAAAATAGTTCTAATGCATAGAAAAATTCTAGAAAACATGATACTATCATTCCATATNCCAGCACTACCACCCATATACCTAAATCATGAATTTGGGAGAAATTTCATAACATACATTGCTCCGTATAATGAGGGTCTTAAAATTAATGGAAGATACGTGAGGGATCTTGCTTTGATTGATATCTTAAGGTATACTTTTCTAAAATAAGTAACTAGGGGTTAAGCATGAATCTCGGGACACAAGGATGAAAGGAGACCCTTGCTAAAGTCTCACATACCTGGCTGAAGGATTTCTCTAAAGATCATGAAGCTGCTGCACCTTGGAGAGAAACCCTAGTTCTTGAGCCTTGAGAGAAAAAGGGAGAAGAAGGATTTGTGAGTTATTTAGGATGGAATGAGGGGTTAGCCTAGATATTCCCCATAAAACTGTCCCACCTGATGCCCTGAATGACATTGTTTAGGAGTGAGGAGCTTAGAAAATTATAGAAACACCCTAGGAAATTCGCAGGAAAAAGGCCCCTGCCAGTTTTCACGAGACACTCCATGAGTCGTGGGGTCAGGGATGACTCGTGGTGCCAAGCCATGAAGTGTACTGGATATTTTTTTTAAAATTCAACAGCTTGCCAGTTACTCATGTAACGAGTGGTGAGCTACCCCATGACTCGTGACTCCCTTTGTTTCCATTGAAATAAATTTTTGCTCCTTCACCTCAAGACTGGACATGATGAGTCGTTGCCTATCTAAAAGGCTCGTCGTATCATCCATTTCCATTGAGCCATATGTTAACTTCTTTTGAACTTTCATTTGAAGAATCCTCAGGATGACTCGTTAACTGACCCAATGAATCGTCACTTCCCTCGTGGTCCACCGAAAACTTGACCCCAACTCACTGAACTGCTGCTCGTAATGGTGGACTCCACCACTCGTTACCTCACTTCATGAGTAATGAACCTAAGCTTTGGGAAGGAACCTTCACTGTCTGCTTGTCATGAGTCTTTCCATGACTCGTAAGGTAACCTAACGGGTCGTACCATGACTCGTTCTGAGGCAAATTTTCCACTTCCAACTGAAATCTTTCTTTAAGTCTCGGTCTGATCTTAGAAACTTTCGGGGTGTTACAATATCTCCCCCGGAATCATTCATCCTCAAATATAGGTTAAACATACTGAAAGGAGGGGAATGGAACTGAAATCCCAAATACTGAGCACCCAAAACTAAAAAATAACGGAGTGATTGAGCTGAAAGGTTAAGGAAAGAGTTGCAATCCCGAGAATTGAATGCTAAGGCTGAATGCCAATAGACTATCTGATTCCGAGTTGAACTACATATCTAAACTGAGTTTCTGAATCGTACATGCATGCTAAGATATGATAAAAATAACTAAAGGACATGAAGCTAACATGGAACTAAGTAGGGTACTAAGGATAACCTATTCCCCTCAAGATGCAACTAAGCAGTTAGGGACGGAGTTATAAATCCCATAACTACTTTTTGATATCTAAATAGGTGGACTTATCTAAATTTGGTTTCCCAAGTAGTTCCTTCTACTAGTTGAGTGTTCCGTAAAACCTTCACTGAAACAACTTCTTTATTTTCCCTAACTTACAATCTTGACGGTCAAAAATATCTACTGGAACATCTTTTCAAAAGAGACTTTCATCCTCACCAACACCTCATCACCCCTTTCCCGGGTAAAAATCTTTTAAAACACCTTTCTAGCTATAATAGCTTCCTTGAATACCACCACACTATTCAAGCCTATCAGTAAAATCATCTTACGACTCCTCTGCAGCATATACCATCTAAGAATTTTCCTGTCTCCCTAGTAGGACTAACAACTATATCTCATGAACTTCTGCATATGATCATCTAAGGTATAAATAGAAAGTTATTCTGAGTATTACAACAATCATTCCTAATATAGGTGAACGTACACATGGCTTATAGTAAGGAAATCGCAAGCACAAATCATTCAAGGACCCTAGTCTGAGCATACACATGATGTAGCATGATTTGCTGAACCTTTAAGGAGAGTCTGAGGGACTCGGTTGTTGGAGCTGAACATACTGTGTGACATGATTCTGTACATAATGAGTTTAATGACATGAAGCTGAGATTTTCAAAACCATGGAGTAAGACTGGGATCACTATCTGAAATGGTTATCTATTATTCTAGGAGTCTAAACATAAGCATAAGTAGAATTTAGTGTCAACTGAAATACAAGAGAAAATAGCAGAATATGAAGGATTGACATCCCATAGTTGTTATTGCTGGAGCCCTTCTACTAAAGAACTTAGGGCTTGACTTGGCCTTCTTAACTTATCATCTCCCCCTTAGTTTAAAGTCACCATTATCAATCTCTTAGATCCTTTCTTAATTCTAAGTAAACATCACTAACTCTTGACTTCTCACTCGCCTCGAAAGCTATCACTGAAGGCTTCATATTTATAGCCATTTCATATCAACCACGGGATAATTCTCATACTGGCATTCTAATGGCATATCATACCTTATATTGTGGCTCCTGGGCCTAACAACATGCATGGATTAATATAAAAATTCATAACATACCTACAACTATATATGGAGTTGTCCGCCATCTGCACTAAATGTTGGGCCTTGCTGAGATGGGCGAGCTGCTAGAATGGTTGGATGAGTCTTCCCACGTCCAGCAAAATGGTAATTCTTTATTCAATGGCCCAACTTACCATATCCAAAGCATCCTTTCTTACCGAGAAAATAGATACCAGGGTGGCTCCTTCCACATTTCTCGCAAGCCAGGTGACTGACAAGGTTGCAGGAGAGTTAGCCGAGGCTCTACCTTTGCCCCGTTCGGCTGCTGGGAAATCTCTGTGTTTGGGACCCGACTTGCCACACCAAAACAACCACTTGAACCAGCCATGCATTCTCCAAAATGGTTCTTCCCACAATTCTTGCAAGTTGGGTATGTAATCTCCCTTACTCTGGGTTTGATTGGAGAATTGGCTATCCGTGGAGCTGGGCTGATGATCTTAAACAGAACTGGAAATGAGGTCCACCACTCATCCTTTGTTGGGAATGCCCCGAGTCCCCTATCCTTACTATCTTGCTCCCCTTTTCTTTTTCCTTGAACTTTCCATCCACTTTTGGACCGTGAAACTCAGGTGGACTCCTTTTTGTGATGTTTTGAACCCTAGTAGCTATTGTCTCTTTGGAAGGGTTCCCAGGTGCGTCTGCCTGCTGGTTAAGCTGAGTGTTCGTGGCCTGTATTAACACTCTGAGGGCAGCCCCAAGCTCCGCATCCATCACTTATCTACTAAGGGGGCCTACTGGAGTTGGTGGGGCTGGTGGATTCCCGTTGTTTTTCCCTCTTCCTCTATCTCTTCTGGGAGGCATTATCTATGAACGCGTAAAGCATGAGTTATAAGAGAAGCTTTAGAGTTTACACTCCATTGCACGATAAGAATAACGAAAGAAGGGAATTTTCCTAAAAACTCCTTGTATGTGGTGCGCTTCAAACCCATGAAAAGGACTCTACTCGACGCGGCTTTCAAACATCCGAGGACACTCTAAACCTAATGCTATGATACCAAATTTGTCACACCCAAGTCAATACCATGGATGAGACACGATACTTGGAGTCACAACTAACCCTAAGCCAATCCATGGTCTATCATAACACTAGTAATCTGAGTAATCATAGCGGAAGCTTAAATAAATAGATCATTTAAGGAAACAGGATAATAAAAGCTTATACATATGACAACAAAACTAAAAGCCAGAATCTATGTCTGAAAGCCAGCTGCAGCTAACGAGTTGTTGGGACAAGCACCCAGATAACTCTAAAGTCTACTAAATGGAAATAACTGAAGAAAATAAATATCGTCCCCGAAAAATGAGGACTCACCACTAGTGCAGCGAATAACGCTTGGGGAAGATCTGCTAACGGTGCTGAGACTTAGAACCTACAGTAGTATCATAATATGATACAACATAGAAAGTATGCATTAATACTTTGGATGTACTAAGTAAGTCGGAGAAAGCATAACATAAAGAATGGATAATTGAACTGTAATGACATACAATGACCAACTGAAATACTGAAACTGAATAAACTGAAATGGTAAAAATGACCCAGTCTGATGGTCATTGACATGCCCTGAATCTAAGATACTGATCTAAACTATATGTACTAAGCTGAACTAAACTGAATAAACTGAAACTGTTCTGAGATGAGCTAAACTGAAATTGTATTGACTAGTAGGAGAGACTACAACTTACATATAACCATGTGAGCTAGACGTGGAGTTTGATGTATGCACCCCATTAGTAGGACCCAATATACCTTGCTAGGGTATAAAGGCATGAACTGTGAAAATCACTATATGGCACATTTGGGCGAAAATAATTTACGGTGGAAACGTAGTTCCGGGGGTGCGCTTGAACCCCGTCCCTCTCGGTTCTAAATCCTACTTGCACTGGATAGTCCTAACATGACTACTAATACCAAGCTGATTGCTCAAAACTTGGGCCCAAGACTAAGTCGGGGATAATTATTTGGAAGTAACCTGAGAGTCTTATCGGACCAGATTTTGCAACTGTTGTTCTCAAATTGGTCAGAGCTGCTTATCTAGAAGTGTCGTCACCGTCTAAAGAAAAGACTGAAGCGGAAACTGGTGGTTCTAAGACTGGTCAGAGCTGCTTATCTAGAAGTGTCGTCACCATCTAAGGAACTAATTGAAACTGATAACGAAAAAACTGACAACTGATATCTAGGAGGCACCACTGTAACCTCATGAAAAGACTATAGTCGAACTGATAACTTAAAACTGAAACTTAGACTGGGATGTATTACTGACACTCTAAGTAAACTAACTATAGCCACACTGATAACTGACCTTTCTGTAAAACTCTAAGGGTTTTGAGTGTTGACTGAGACTCTGACGCTGAATATACCAAGATATTAACTTCTACTTAAAGATCTATAATAATCAGTCGTAAATCGAACAAAATCTAACATATCAATATAACATTTCTTCTTGAGTCCAAATCATGCAGGTTCTACCCTAATTTATGATAAGGACAAAGACTAAGGGATTTTCAGCTAACTAGAGGCCTAAGAGTCTAGGGAATTTATAGACATGCTTTTTCTTACTCAATTAATAGAATCATAACCCAAGGGCATAATATACAGTATGGGTTCCATATTCCTTCAAACTCATAGATTCAAATCATTCTTTAAACATATATAGTGAAATCATGGTAAAAATTTTATGTACATACTTCATAAGAGCCATAACTTGAAAATAGTCCTAATGCATAGTAAAATTCTAGAAAACATGCTACTATCATTTCACATACCTAAATCATGAATTTGGGAGAAATTTCATAACATACATTTTTGCTTATCGTGAGGGTCTTGAAACTAATGGAAGACACGTAGGGGATCATGCTTAGATTGAGATCTAAAGGCATACATTTCTAAAATAAGTAACTACGGTTTAAGCATGAAACTCAGGACACAAGGAAGAAATGATATCCTTACTGAAGTCCCACATACCTGGTTGAACGATCTCTCTAAAGATCTTAAAGCCACTGCACCTTGGAGAGGAACCCTAGTTCTTGAGCCTTGAGAGAAGAAGGGAGAAGAAGGATTTGTGAGTGCTTTAGGATTGAATGAGGTGTTAGGCTAGATATTCCCCTTAAAATTGTCCCACCTGAAGCCCAGAATAATGTAGTTTAGGAGTGAGGAGCTTAGAAAATTACAAACACACCCTAGGAAATTCATAGAAAAAAGGCCCCTGCCAGTCCTCACGAGGCACTCAACGATTCATGGGGTCAGGGATGACTCGTGGTGTCAAGTTTTGAAGTGTACTGGATTTTTTTAAGTTAAACATCTTGCCAACGACTCACTTAACGAGTCGTTAGCCACCCCACGACTCGTGACTCCCTTCTTTACCACTGAAACTAATTTCTACTCCTTCGCCCCATGACCGAACATAAATAGTCGTTGCCTATCCAAATGGCTCGTCTTGTCGTCCGTTTCCACTGAGCCATACGTGCACTTCTTTCTGAACTCCCGAGTCTGATCCTTGGGTTCCCGGGGTATAACAATATGGGAGGCACAACTGACACCTCATGAAAAGACTATAGTCAAACTCATAATTGATAATTGAAACTAAGACTGGGAGGTATAACTGACTTATCCTTAATTAAATCCTCAACCTTACCCCACAGTGGACCTGAGGACTCATGGTGGCTGGCCATGAGTCATTACCACACTCGTGATGACCTCAACTACTCAGCCCAGTCCAACCTTCCCATGAGCCACTTGAAGACTCGTGGGGTCTCCTCATGAGTCATCTAACGACTCGTTCTGCACTGTTGCAACATTTTCAAGATTATTCCCCGTTTGACTCTCGGGTCTGATCCTTGGGTTCCCGGGGTATAACAATATGGGAGGCACCACTGACACCTCATGAAAAGACTATAGTCAAACTGATAATTCATAACTGAAACTAAGACTGGGAGGTATTACTGACACTCCAAGTAAACTAACTATAGCCACACTGATAACTGACCTTTCTGTAAAACTATAAGGGTTTTGAGTGTTGACTGAGACTTTGAGGATGAATATACTAAGATATTAACTTCTAGTCAAGGATCTATATTAATCAATCATAACTCAAATAAAATCTAACATATCAACATAACATTTCTGTTTGAGTCCAAATCATGCAACTTCTACCCTAATTTATGATAAGGACCAAGACTAAGGAACTTTAAGCTAACTAGAGGCCTGAGAGTCTAGGGAATTCATAGACATGCTTTTTCTTACTCAATTCATAGAATTATAAACCAAGGGATTAATATACATTATGGGTTCCATATTCATGCAAACTCATAGATTCAGATCATTCTTCAAACATATATAGTGAAATCATGGTAAAAATTCATATACATACTTCATAAGAGCCATAACTTGAAAATAGTGCTAATGCATAGTAAAATTATAGAAAAAATTCTACTATCATTTCATATACCTCAATCATGAATTTGGGATAAATTTCATAACATACATTGCTCCGTATCATGAGGGTCTTGAAATTAGTGGAAGACACGTGAGGGATCTTGCTTAGATTGAGATCTTAAGGTATACTTTTCTAAGATAAGTAACTAGGGTTTAAGCATGAATCTCGGGACACAAGGATGAAAGGAGATCCTTGCTTAAGTATCACATACCTGGATGAAGTATTTCTCTAAAGATCTTGAAGCTACTGCACTTTGGAGAGGAACCCTAGTTCTTGAGCCTTGAGAGAAAAAGGGAGAAAAAGGATTTGTGAGTTCTTTAGGATGTAATTAGGGGTTAGCATAGATATTCCCCATAAAATTATCCCACCTAATGCCCTGAATGACATAGTTTAGGAGTGAGGAGATTAGGAAATTATAGAAACAGCCTAGGAAATTCGCAGGAAAAAGGCCCCTGTCAGTCCTCACGAGACACTCCACGAGTCGTGGGGTCAGGGATGACTCGTGGTGCCAAGCCGTGAAGTGTACTGGATATTTTTTTTCAAATTCAACAGCTTGCCAATGACTCACTTAACGAGTGGTGAGCTACCCCATGACTCGTGACTCCCTTCGTTGCCATTGAAACAAATTTTTGCTCTTTCGCCTCAAGATCGGACATGATGAGTCGTTGCCTATCCAAACGGCTCGTGGTGTCATCCGTTGCCATTGAGCTATACGTGAACTTTTTTTTGAACTTTCATTTGACAACTCCTAAGGATGACTCGTTACCTGACATAATGAGTCATCACTTTCCTCGCGGTCCACGGAAAACTTGATCCCAGCTCACTGAACTACTGCTCATAATGGTGGACTCCATGACTCGTTACCTCACTTCATGAGTCATGATGTGAGTCGTTAACCCTAAGCTCTGGGAAGGAAAATTCACTGTCTGCTTGTCATGAGTCTTACCACGACTTCTACGGTCACCTAACGGGTTGTACCATGACTCTTTCTGAGGCAAATTTTCTACTTCCAACTGAATTTTTTCTTTATGTCTGGGTTTTGATCTTAGAAACTTTTGGGGTGTTACAAATTTGGGCCTTCAAATAGATGTAATACTTGGAGAAAATAACTTCATTGGTCTTGAGATCTTCTTCAATCAGAAGAGACATTTTAAATGTTAATTCTAGCCCATTAAGTTGGTCTTCAAAGTTCCTTGTTTGGGATCTTTTCATGGGTCCTCTTGCATCTTCCAAAACTTCCTTAATTGATGATGAGTTGCCATGGATGTTATCATTTCTGTTCAAACCCGGAGATCTTCCCTCTCAACTCGTTGGTTCTCGAAGATAAAAATTTGTTGATAAATTTAAAACAGAAACAAATCCAACTTAAAATATTCATCTAACACATTCTACTAATGGAAACTTCCACTCATCTCCACGAACATCATCAGATGCCTCTATGGATCCTCGTGCAGCTTGCCTTGATATTGGCAAGTGTTTTTGACCAACCGAACGGTCCCTTATTTCAACTCAAAAATCTCAATGATAGCCGGCTTGATGATCTCTTTAGAATTGTTCTCCAAGTTCGTCCTAGAAAAGTTCAACACTAGAACTCTCTCTTTGTTGTTGCCCTGCGCCTGATGATAATGATACGGACAACGGAAGACCTTAAAAAATTAGAAGTTTAGAAAGGGGAAGGAATTGATTCTTGAAAAGAGAAGAACCAAGAAATAGTGAATCAATTAAGAAGAAGTAGAAGAAGAAAAGGGGGAAGGGAACTCAAACAAGGAATCTTACCATTGAAGAAATCCAAGCTACTGTTCAAAGTAGAACAAAAAGGGCATAACCCAAAGAGAACCTACAAAGGTCTCCATAAGCCACAAGGTTGCTACTAATATATTAAATAAAACTTAGTTACAATGAAGAGAAAGAACCCCTTTATGTAGAATCCTCGAAGGGGTTGGTCAAAGACTCAATTAAAATAAATTATATTCCCCTGGGATATAGAAGGCTTCCCACACATAGACCAATGTAGTCAACATAGATTAACACAAAACATTAAATATATTACTAGAAACTAATTTATCAAATGTTACAGTATTTTTTCCATTTGGGGGCTGATTTGGGTCCCATTCCATCTCGTCATGAATTTTAATTTGGGCCTCAAAATAGATGTAAGACTTGGATAAAATATTTTCATTGGGCTTGAGATATTCTTCCATCATAAGATATTTTTTAATAGCAAATTGCAGCCTATTTGAGTTTTTCTAGAAATTCCTTATTCAATGGAACTTCCAAATCTGTATCCATGTCTATTAATGATATTGAGCTGTCATAGATGCTATCATTCCCACTTTATTAAAGCAAATTCATTCTCGAATATTGACATTGACTATATTTTCTTTTTGGCTGCTATCATTCTCCCCCACTTAAAGAAGTATTGTCCTCAAAGCTTTACCAATACCTACAACCAACATGATAATCAAAATTAGTAGGAGGTAAACAAAGGAAATAGAGCAAGCATTTGGTAAAAATAACACCAGGTAGTGACCACGTAGCCACTTAACCCATTTAGTTCTTTTATGCACAAAACACCCCTTTTAAATATTCAAACACTACATCATTTAACAAAATGATGTAATTGCCCACACAAGCAGTAATAGCACAATTCATAAGCTCTTTAAATAGTGGAGGGTCATTAGCTAGACCAAAAGCATATGAATACCAAATAACATACCATATTTCCTCTCACTAAACAACTTAACCTCACCTTTTGATATACCATACTCAAGATATGTATCAAAAGCAATTTTTCTGAGAACTGGCTTGGATTGAACCTGTAAAAAAGTATCTTCAAAACAAGATAAAGATACTATGAAGTTAGAAACCTATGATCGCTTCTCCTTCTCTACACTTGATCTATTACATTTATCATTTAGCTCAACATTCTCAACATCTATAGATTCAAATGTTTCATGTGTCTCATTGCCTTCATTGGTAACTTTTCTAGCAATATTCTCAAACTATAACAGATTAGAGAACACTTTAAAGTCTTCTTCAATTTCATCCCACAATGAGTTATTGTACACTTTAAAACCCCAGCCAATGTTAGTTTCTTCTTCAAATGAGGTACTATCATCCACTTCACAAAGTTCTTCCTCAAACTTCTACATGGATTGAGAAATGATACTAAAACAAGAAAGATTTAGCAAATTGAAACGTAAACAGGATTCATTCTCTCTCAAATTTCCTTGGACTTGTTCACTCAAGTTATCCTGCACCTCTCATTCATCACATTGTGATAGAGTGCTCACATGAGAAGAGTAATTAAAAAGGGAAGGATTGCTCCTAATTTGAGTTATAACTTCACTTAAAATTTTGGCCTGATTAATTTGTGGTACAAGTTCTGTTTCATTTGAAACAAATAGTTTATCAATAAGGTCATACCATATGAGACAATCAAGGTCAAACTTGTCTTCAAGTTGCAATAGTTTTCATGAATCATTGGCTTTTACACTTTCCAAACCCCTTTAAAACTGAAATTCCTTACTTAATGCAATTGTTGTTCGAACTCTTCATTGATTTCTTCTTTATTGACCTACACATTTGGAACACAAATACTAGAAAAAAAAAAGAATGAGTTAATTGCTTAGAGCTTGAACAAGAATCTCTCACACTTATGCGCTCTATTATTTTAATCTCTTCTTTTTTTCAACACTCAAATGCACTGGTTCACTCTCTATTTTATGTCTCAAACTCACATCATTCAATTATGTCCTCTCATTATTACTTTTTGAAAACTCACTCTTTTTACTCATTACTTCCTTTCCTTTTTCCTCTCTTAAGTTGTTAAGTTTCTCACCCTTACTTCTCTCTTTCTTTTGTCTCTCATCCTTTATCTGGTGCAGAAAAGTTTGTCAATGCAGTAGCTCCCATAAACTAGCCACGAATCCCTCTTTTTTCCCTTGGAGGACTTATTATGTCAACTCTAATTTTAGGCTTCTCAAACCTGTTGTTATTTTGCCTCTTGCATTCTTTTTTCCTTTTCAAACACCTCCACTAAACTTTTCACCCTTAATTATCTTCTTGAATCTCCATAGGTGCAAAAGAAACAAGGGCAATCTTTTTTCCATCATCTTTCACCAAAGAATACCTATTCTTTTCTAGATCATAAGAAGTTTTTCTATAGAGATACCATGGGCTTCCTAATAAGACATGACATGTGAATAAGGGAACCACATCACACCAAACCTCGTCATTATATCTCCCAAGATTAAATTGTACGAGCACTCCCTTATCCACCTTCACTCCTTTGAAGGTGTAGGTCAGCATGCTTAACAAAAGATAAACCCAACATTTTAACAAAGTAAGCACTGACTAAGTTGTGAAAAATATTTTTATCAATTTTAGTAGCACACACATTATACAATACTTCCATTCTACTATGAAAAACCTTGTTAATTCTAGTAAGCTCATGGACTCTTCTAGGACTCCTTCCCAAACTAGATCTTACTGGAGTACATTTAATAAGACTCACACTCCCAACTCCAACATAAGCACATTCATCGCCATAACTAATCTCATGATAATTAGAAGATTCATCACTAAAATATTCATCAAAAAGGTTATGGGTTTTCCTCGAACCACAAATTTGATGTGATTCATCATAGGTTTGACTAGTATTTGAGTCACCATAGCCACCACTCTCATTACAAGAATTATAGTACATGTTCCTTCCATCATTCTTTGCATCTAATTCCCAATCATCTCAACTATAATCATCCATTCCTTCGTTCCAATTGCTTTCAAAATGCGTATAAGACATTCCAATTGCTTTCAAAATGCATGTAAGACATTCTTTAATAAAAGAGATTGTTAGTAGTAAAGTTGTCTCACATGCACTCGTATATCACACAATTAGTCTCTTACTCTAAAATAATTTCACCGCTTTTGCCTTTTTCCTCTCAAATGACCTTTGAAAAAGAGCCTTTGTGGGGTCAATAGGATTTAGTTGAAAAAAGACTTGAACAAAAAGGAAAGGATTTTACAATAAGATAAAGATCTAGCATCCCCTCTTCTTGTGTTCTACAGAAACCTCTCTTTCTTTCCCTTTTTTTGAAACAATTAGATGAGAAAAATTTCTTGAAGAGCAATAATTTTTTTCAACTTTTTTTAAAAATGTTACTGTTCACTACCACAATAGTTTTTTTTGAACGTTACTGTTCACTGCTACAGTAACTTTTTTAAAAATATTTTTTTGCTCTTTGTTCAAGAAACTCCCAGGATTATCAAGAATAGAATCTTGATAGAACCACTCTGATACCACATGATAACAACACCGACAATGGAAAACTCTAAAAAAATAGAAGATTAGAAAGGGGATGGAATTGATTCTTGAAAACAGAAAAAACAAGAAATAGTGAATCAATTAAGACGAAGTAGAAGAAGAAAAGGGGGGAGGGACCTCAAACAAGGAATCTTACCATTGAAGAAATCCAAGCTATGGTTCAAAGTAGAACAAAAAGTGCATAACCCAAATAGAACCTACAATGGTCTCCACAAGCCACGAGGCTTCTACTAATATATTAAATTAAACTTAGTTACAATGAAGAGAAAGAACCTCTTTATATAGAATCCTAGAAGGGACTGGTCAAAGACTCGATTAAAATAAATTATATTCCCTAGGTACATAGAAGGCTGCCCACACTTAGACCAATGTAGTCAACATAGATTAAAACAAAACATTAAATATATTTCTAGAAACTAATTTAACAAATGCTACAGTATTTTCTCCATTTTGAGGGTGATTTGGGTCCTATTCCATCTCCTATTGGATTTTAATTTGGGCATCCAGATAGATGTAAAACTTGGACAAAATATCTTCATTGGGCTTGTGATCCTCGTCCATCAGAAGAGACTTTTTAATAGTAAATTGCAGCCCATTTGAGTTTATTTTGAAATTCCTTATTTGATGGAACTTCCAAATCTTTATCCATGTCTATTAATGATGTTGAGTGCCATGGATGATATCACCTGCTAATTATTCTCCATGATTAACCTTCTGAAGGTTATCTCAATTTCAGGATCAAGAGAAGCCAAAAGTGATTCTTGACTTCTCGTACTTGGCATACACGGAGAGTACAACCTTGTAAACTTTACAAAAACAAAGAAACAAATGTAAAATACATAATAGCAGAATAAAATCCTAACCTAGAAACAATAAAAAACTATACAAGTCCCTAACAATAGTGCCAAAAACTTGATGTCATCCAAGCAAACGCAAGCGCACGTGGTAATCAAGTAATATAGGACTGGAAGCCTCGATTATCATACCTCAGAGACTTGTTAGTTCAATCGTTATAAGGTTATAACTTTATTAAGCTAATCCTACAAAACAATCCATTGGGAAATAGTTTGAGAATTAAGATACTAAAACTTTAAATGCAAAAATAACGAAAACGATTGCAAGCTTGGTTTTTACTTTGATGATGATGAAAATATAGGGAAATGGCTCTTGGTTGGTTTCAAGTTGAGTTTTCAAGGCGTATTTCACTAGAATGATTCTTCCTACAGTTGCTAGTTGCAAGTCACTATCCCATATATTTTCTTGATTATCCCTAGCATCCAAGAACTATTTCATGAACCCTAATGATGGTTATGCCTACTTATATTTCAGCAAAATGGGGTTGAAGGGTATATCCCTATCCTCAACAACAACTTTTATCCTCTCACTAATGGGTTTGAGGGTCTTTGAATTCCCGTTATGTATTTACCTTTAACCCTTCTAATTCCCTTTCCCAAGTTTACTTGAAAGCCAATAGATTACTTATAAGGTGATCAGTCTCATAAATAATATATTAGAGCAAGTAAATACAAACAAC
>JACEIK010002433.1:144548-212379 GCA_018107945.1 Datura stramonium
TCTTACCTTAGGCGGCAGTGGTATCTCTCCGCACATCTCATTCGAAATATTAAATGAAACCACAGTGTCCGTCGGGTCACAACCGAGCCAATGAAGTGCTTCATGTACAAATGCCAAACCGTCCATATTGTAACGAGACGCCAATAACCAGCCACGGGACCTATATGATGATTCGTCAATTTTCTTCCAGGAACCACTTTTTAGTACGAGAATTTCTTCGGATGCATCAATATACTCGTCAATCCTAACAACTTTGTAGTCGTTAATAGTAGAGTCATAACCTAATCCGTAAAGAGAGAATTCTACAGGAGGCAATTCTGAATTGGAAAGCACTATTGATTCTCTTGTGGAGGGATTCCATAGGAGTAATATTGAAGGATCTTGCTCCTCAAGGTTACCCCAAATCCCGACGAGAAACAAGCCATCGCAACAGCAACAGACTCTAGCATGAGACGGTTTAGAGTTTAAAGGCCAATCAAGTCGTTGTACATCCGTAACAAATTGGATCGAGGACAATGAAGAAGAATAAAAGGTAAAAGTATGATCCTCGTCGTAACCATATTGGCTAATAAGCATTTTTGGGTTTTTGGCATGACTGAGATGCTTCTTCTTAAAGTAAGGTTCGGAGATTAATGCCTTCCAAGATTTCGAAACACATCTGAATCGAAGAAGAGACTTCACCGGCAGCCTGCTAAGAATGTCAATGTCCATTGCTTTAACAGAAGATTTTTAATAAAGAAAATATAGTGATTCTATTTATAATAAAACATTTTTCTTGTTTTGTCGTAGAAGAACAAATTTAGACGAATTTAAATTCCTTGTACAATTAAGATTTGATTCCTAAAAGGATTATATATGTAGGAATCCAGCTCCCCCTTTTTTTGTTTGGCGTGTAAAAGTTCTTTTAAGAAGTAATATTTATTTATTTATTTTTGTGGGGGAGGGGGGTAACTAGCCTATACACATTAAATTTATTTTCACACGACATTAATTTACGTTTTCGCATCATAATATCTCACAAATTATACCTTACGGCGCATAACTAAAACAGTATATGCACCTACTGGAATTTGGCATCAAAATTTCAACACAAGAAATTTTGCAGAAATTTATAATCTTGGTTTACCTGTTGCTGCTTTGTATTTTAATTGCCAAAGAGAGACTGGAGCTGGTGGTAGAAGATTTATCTTATGTTAAGAAAACATTTTACTACTTTTATATTTTACCTCAATTTTTTTTTTTGTATCAACGAAGACTACGACTTATTCTGAAAGGGGATGAATGGTAAAAGTTAGCATGTTGTTGTATCAATGAAAAGTTCTGCAAATATTTCATTGTTAATTTCTAGATGAGCATAATCAAATCGTGTTAGAGTT
The DNA here is from genome assembly GCA_018107945.1 of Datura stramonium. Taxonomy (NCBI): domain Eukaryota; kingdom Viridiplantae; phylum Streptophyta; class Magnoliopsida; order Solanales; family Solanaceae; genus Datura; species Datura stramonium. The sequence continues at coordinate 145,925 of JACEIK010002433.1, forward strand.
TTTGACATGGAATATAATAAAGTTGGATCGAATGAATAAATGGAGCTATAGGATTGTGGCTTCAATTAAATTATAGAGAAAGAAAAGAAATGCGCTTTTGTTTTCATAATTTGAATGATTTCCGATCTCATGAGGGGAGGATTGTCCAAGTCCATATAAACAAACCATCAGTCCATTCCCCGATCAATGTGGGACTTTAACCCACTTTAACACCCCCTTCACACCCAAGCCCGACTGGCGTGTGGACTAGGAGCCCAAACGGGAATGGACCTGGCTCTGATACCATGTAAAGATATGACACCTGGGCCAAACTCAACCCCAAAAGCTAGCTCATGAAATTGGTTGGGGAATGGACTGATGGTTTGTTTATATGGACTTGGACAATCCTCCCCTCATGAGCTAGCTTTTGGGGTTGAGTTAGGCGCAGGTGTCATATCTTTACAATTAATAAAGAAATAAACTCAAAAAGGCATAATTTCATTCCAAAAGATAGAAAATTTCTCCTAAGCAAAACTTGAATAAATTCAATATATAATTTAATAAATATTCAAGAAAGTAATAAAGACGAAAAATGAACTTATCTATTAAAACTGCAACTTCAATATGATTCTTCTACTAATTTTTTCTAGGAAAGTTCTTATACAATGTAAGTCTTTTAGTGGTAATACATGTAAATATTATTGCTTTAAGAGTTCATTTATATAAATCGAAAATTAATTTAAATTTAATTAATCATTTAATGATTTTCTATAACGGATAAAATATTTGTATACTATTCATTATATTTTCATTCTTTGAAATGTAAAAAGGCACAGATTTCAAAAGATAATCAAAAGTCAAAATGACGTATTTATAGCTAGTACGTGAACAACTTTCACATTTGTGATTATCGTGACTACCACGTTTTCTCGATTTTACTATTTTTTAAAAACTATTTTTATTATTTCAATTTTTTTCGCTATATGTAAGTAATAATAAGTGGCATTTAATTAGTACATGGACATAATTTTATATTAAACTGATCGATTAACTACAATTTATATTAAGTTATTCAAATTTCAAAGAAACTTCTCAAATTCTCCATATTTAATAGCAGCAAAGAGAATTTTCAAGATCAGGAACTCCAGGCTAATGTCTTCTTGTTTATCAGATTAATTTTAATAATATTTATTAACTAATTGATTGTGTATTTACTTTTTAATACAAAAATATTATAAAAATAGTATTTAAATGAAGGGTAAAATGACTTTAATTTTTGATAGACATTTTAGTAATTCAAACTTTTAAATTTTTTTCCCCACTTTTAGAATAAGTATGATAGATAGAAAGATGATTAGAGTTAGACTATACACGTGCATGTCACCATATTCTTAATCAGTATAGACTTCTTAAAATAATTAATATATGTGTGTGTGTGTGTGTCAAAATGAGATATTGAAAATTTAAAGGGTAAAAGCACAACACAAATTGATAAACAATCCTTATTGAAATAACTTATTCTTGAATATAGAATTATTAGATATCATAACAACGCATAAAATTGAATAACTAATTGAGTTAGGAAGTAAATTTAAATAAAATAGATAGCTGCAATGCAAAAGTACTTTAAGTTTAATAATAACGAGAAAATTTTCAAATGGAATTCAACCAAATTTTAACATTGATACTATTGAAATAATGANGTGTGTGTGTGTGTGTGTGTGTGTGTTTAAAAATGAGATATTGAAAATCTAAAGGGTAAAAACACAACGCAATTGATAAACAAATCTTATTCAAAATAATTTATTCTTGCATGTAAAATTATTAGATATCATAGCAACGCATAAAATTGAATAACTAAATTGAGTTAGGAAGTAAATTTAAATAAAATAGATAGTTGTAATGCAAAAGTACTTTAAGTTTAATAATGACGAGAAAATTTTCAAGTGGAATTCAATCAAATTTTAACATTGATACTATTAAAATAATGATGGTGCAAATTATCAAACACTTTTTTCTACCGTCTTCTAAGCACTTCCTACTCATCCCATTTTTCTATAAATTTTTTATTTCGAAATTTGTGCATTTATAATAGGCTAGAATAGTGGGGAATGACACTCTTCCTTCTTCAATAAAGGGAGAATCACTATTTCACAACCGCTCCGCTCCTTAATATCAAGAGGATTTCTACTTTTCTACAACATCTTTCGCCCAATATGATTACGAACGAAGGTAGAGAACTGCATTGATAAGAGGACGAAATCTGTAAAAATACCAAATTAATATGTAATTAAAGAGAAACAAATTATTAACAATCTTGAATAGTAGGATTCAAATTATGATAAATTTGAGAGAAAATTTATCACAGTATACAATTTAGAACTAAAGGTTTTTAATATTCAATTATACCGCTCCGCTCCTTATCAAGAGGATTTCATTTTCTACAACATCTTTCGCCCAATATGATTACGAACTAAGGTAGAGAACCGCATTGATAAGAGGACGAAATCCGTAAAATACCAAATTAATATGTAATTAAAGAGAAACAAATTATTAAACAATCTTGAATAGTAGGATTCAAATTATGATAAATTTGAGAGAAAATTTATCACAAGATAAAATTTTAGATAAGAAGTTTTTAATATTCAATTATGGGTATTATTAAAAGCAATACAATTTATATCAAAATTTATAGAATTATATATCATGGTTATAATTTTAAATTATAATATTGGATAATCTTATTTTGAATCAATCATTTCTATATTTATATATTATCCTTGTTAAATATATTCCCCAAATAGCAAGCAATAAGCATTTATATAACAAGAAAATAAAAATAGATTTATCTTAGCAATATGTATCAAATAAGAAGACAAGCAATAAATTCTCATGTTTTATCCAAAACAAAAAAAAAGAAATGATTTTCATGGAAATAGAGAATTCTTACCAAAAAGAATAAGCAAAGAAAATAAAATGATAGTTGTTTGACATTGTGTTGTGTATCTTTCTAAAGTAACAAGGAATATGATAAGGCAATACTTTCAATTGAAACTCAAAAGAACAAAAAATAAAAGCTGAGAAATTAAAGACTAATATTAGAGATAATAATTTGAAAGCTTTGTACAGTAACAATCCAAAATGTTGAGAGATGAAATACCCTTTTTCATTAATAGTTTAATTGGTGAAATTATTTCATCCAACGAATGGTTTTGTGAAGGACAAAATAGTCAATCAACTCAAAGGGTTTTTGCAAATTAACTTCTTATATTATTATTATTATTATTATTATTATTATTATTATTTAGTTAGTTAAGTTATTTATTTATTTATTTATAAAATTTATTCTTCTTCTTCTTATTTATTAGTTATATTTATTTATTTAATTTAACCCAACCCAACCCAAATTTTCTCTTTTAATTTCATAATTTAAATTATGATATATTGTGATAAATATTAATATTTAATTATATATTTAATTAAATTTAATTTATAATTTATAAGTTAAAATTTTCAAGTTTAATTAAATCTTTATGAAAATAATGAACAACGATTATGATATGATGATGATTTTACATATTATATTTATTTTTATTTTATTTATTTATTTTATTTAATGGAGAATTAAAATGCAATGCAGGCGCTTAAAAGTTTACTTTATTATATTTTAATTTAATTTATTTTTATTAATATTTATTTTATTATAATATATTTTTTTTATTTTTTTTATTTTTTTTATTTTTTTTAGTTTTTTTATTTTGTTAATTTTAATTTTTTAAAATAAAATAAAATAAAGACCTTAGAATCATGCTGCATCATGTCTCAAATCTCCATTATATAATATATATTGCCAATATTCTTGATCATTTCTAATTCTTCATTTCTGCAAATATTAGGTTGATATAATAAGCATTTCATTTATAATTTTGGCGTAGACCACCATAACATGATTTTATTTGCAATTCTAACGCTGAGCATCTATCAATTTTTTTAAATTTATCTGTCATTTTGATGCCTTTTTAAATAATTTTATAATTCAAACGTATTATTTATATTTATGTAATTTTTACTCATCATTAGGAAGTACGCGCATAATGCGTGTTTTCCAAAAAATAAGTATTTTAAATTATGTCAAATATTACCCAAATAAAATAAAATAAAATAAAAATTTTGAAACGAAAAAGTAAATATATTTCATGTATTAACAATTACGTGTGTGTAAAATTATCTTTCAAACAATATTTTTTTTTTAAGGTCTCAGACTTCTGAATTAAAAGGGAAATTGTGGAAAATGCAGTTGCGTGCGGTGGAGAAATTGAGGAGGGGACTCGTGTCTGCCACGCATTGTAAAACATCGCGTGACGCGTGTCTTTATTTTGCCACGTACGTATTCACTATTTCCATGCAACTGAAATTTATATCTCTCCACTCTGTTACATTGAGTCCATTGCAGGAACGAACATACGGTGCAACTTGCTTATTTTGAGACGGTTTAATTAATTAAAAAAATTCTGTTGGAGTTTTGTAAAAAGAGAAGAGGAATAGAATGGCATCAGAGCAAGAAGAACGAGCTCATCTTGATGCGAGAGCTAGACAAGGAGAGACAGTCGTCCCTGGTGGCACCGGTGGAAAAAGCCTTGAAGCTCAGGAGCATCTCGCTCAAGGTTAAAACAAACTTAATTTATTTTTTATCTATAAGTTTTTATGTCTTTTCATTGTATAAGTGAAAATTTTCTCCTGTTAATTAGTGATTCTTGTGAGAATTACATGTTTTTATAGTGGCCAATCTCACTTATATACTACCTCCGTGTTGTTTTGTTTTATGTAACAATATTTTTCTGTCTAATCCTATTCTATGTAAAACATATTAAGTTATTTGAGAATAATTTTAAGTAACTTCGATGAATATCATTGAAATTGTTGGAAGAGGACGAACTTAATTTTATTGAATATGGTATTAGATAGAATGACTGTTTTCTCTTCTTTGTTTATTGGCTAATGAGGCATATGTTTTGGTGAATTTAAATAAAGGGAGAAGCAGAGGAGGACAAACAAGAAAGGAGCAGCTAGGAACAGAAGGGTTCCAAGAGCTGGGACAAAAAGGAGGACAGACTAGGAAAGAGCAGATAGGGAAAGAAGGGTACCAAGAAATGGGTCGAAAGGGTGGACTTAGTACCACAGACAAGTCTGGTGGTCAACGTGCTTCTCAAGAAGGCGAGGACCTTGATTAATCCAAGTTTATCATGTTCTAGATGGGTTTTCGAGTCTGGTTACTTGTAGTTGAACTGTTTTATGTAATTATGGTGTAGTTTCGTTCTTGTTAAGAGTCCAGACCCTAGGTTAAGTGGCTGTTTTTCAGTATCTTTTAGTTCTGTAACGAATGTTGTGCCTCCTGTAAGGAGTTTAGTACTAATGGACTGAGTTTTTGTTTTCGTGCATGCTTTACCTGAAACTTGATGTCAGGCTGAACATTTTCATTTTAAGGCCGAACACTTGGTGAGCTTAGTAAGCACTTTTGCTTTAACCAAGCAAATCAACTTCCTTAACAATGATCCAACGAATTGGACTCTTAACAGGTCTTAGAGGGCACGACTAAGGATTTGTCTTTACTGTTTGCGTAAGTTTATGTGAATAAAATTTGAAAATATTCGGTTCAACAGAAGAAAAATTACGATCTGTATTTTTACAGGATTTTTCTTCAATTTCATTAACTTCAAAAGAGTCGGTTTAATTATAACTTTAATTCTTAATCGTTAATTCAATAACTGTAATATTTTTTTAGTAAAATTATTTTTGATTCAGTTTATAATTTACTGAAATATAAACTGAAACAAGAGTACAGTAATCATGATTAAAATTACAAAAAGTAAATTGTTGTTTTCTCTCCTAGCTTGTGTATATAGATATGAATTTTCTTTAAGCATCCTTGTATTCGAATATTTTCATCTTTACATCTTTACATAGCTATTTAAGCACTTTAATAAATCAGCTTTGTTTATTTATTTTATCATTTTGTGAATCATTAAAATTTTAAATTTGAATAAATTTTTCCTTTTTAATACAAACACAATCTCATTTCTACACATAAGAAAGACATCTCTCGAATGAAACAGGTTAGACAAATAGATTATAAATATTGCATAAGTATGATCAATAAGTTTGTATTTTTCTTTCTCCTTTTGGCATCATTGAAAAGCTAAAGCTATGAATTATTGCCATTAAAATGTTAAATGACCCTAGGGCCACTGGGGCAATCACAAGAAAACTATGGTAACACTTTAAAAACAAGAGAAAATATTAATAAGGCAGTGAAAATTGAGCAACAAAAACAATTCATTTAATTCAGAAAGTCCTTAACACAAAAATACACTACTGAAAAATAAGAGACAGCCAAGCCATGACAGTAGAATTAACAAAATAAGGAAAACAACTCAGGGGTTCTAAGAAGGAGGTGCAGAGGAAAGTAATTGAGAGACGTCTGATGGTTTCAACATCGGAAGCCCTTTCAGATGCAAGAGTCCCTTCTAACTCAGTGATCTTAGCTTCAAGAATAAGAGTCCCTTCTAACTCAGTGATCTTAGCTTCAAGAACTGCTTTTTCCAAAGCATGAGCAGCTCGAGCAACTTCAAGCTCAGCAGTCTTCTCAGCTAAGGCATTACACATCTTTTAAAAGAGAGTGTCAGCCCTTCTCATTGAAGCAGGTAAATCAACATGTTTCACTTCACCCAGGACATCCTTTGTAGTTTGGAAGGTCCAAACCTGCATAGGAACTGAGTAGTTCTCAAAGACATAAGACAACCAGAAGGCATAAGGAAGACCAGGTCCTTTATCATCCTTAGCAAAAACCCGTTGCATATGTTTTACCATAAGACTGGGCAAGTCGATCTTGACCTCAGTATCAAGCAATTCCATTAAGGTTAGGTCAAGATAATTGGCTTCAGTCCTCCTTTCCTTCCTAGGAATGATCATTTTGTGAACAACATCAAAATAGAGTTGATGAAAGGGAGACATTTATCGTTTCTGAATGCGCTTATGCTGAACAAGTCCAGGTTGTCCTGAGAATTTCCTACATATGTCCCTAGCAGAAGGCAGATTTTCTAGTGGTGGCCATTTAAATTTAACATAATGATTCCATCCACCACTGGAAATTCCCAAGATGCGAGCAAGATCCTCAACAACTAAATGTAGAGAAACTCCCCTAACAATTGAAGAGAAACGAGAACCATTTGTACTCCCATTCGCATAGAACTCAACAACCTCTGATTTTCCAAATTTTCTTTGACAATCGCTCTGAAGAAACAGGGATGACCAACCTTGGACTTCTAGTTTGTCAAGCAAGACTTTCATTTCCGAACCACCAAACCCAGTTATCACTCTACCCCTAAGAACAACTTGCTTTTGAAAATGGATCAAGTGAGATAGTTGGCTGTCAGTAAGGTCACCTGTATCAATACCACCAGCCACATCCCCATCAAAGTCATTTGAATCTGAACCAATGGATGGACCAGGTTGGGTAACCCGTTTTGATGATCTGAATTGTGTAGAAGAAGAAGGAGCTGATGAGGTGGGTTTGAAGGATGTTTTAGGGGTTGGTTTGAAGGATGGTTTCGAGGTAGATTTGGAAGGTGGCTGGGAAGAGGTTTTAGAGGTAGGTTTTGAGATAGGTTTGGAGGATGCTTTAGGGGTGGATGTTGAAGGAGATTTGGAGGTGGGTTTGGAAGAGGGTTTTGGCATAGGTGATGAAGATGTAGTAGTGGGTTCAGTGGGATTTTTCTCTGAAGATGTTGGAGGTTGAGGAGGAGGTGGTGATGACCAAAATATCGTGGGTTTGGGTATGGTTTTCTTGACTACAGTAGACTTGCGAGCAAATTTAAGCAAAACATCGTTGGAGAAGGATGATTGTTTTGCACCAGCACCATGGGTAAAAGACTTTTTTTTTTACTCTTTTGAAGAGCTTGAGAAAGTTGCTCATCTTCCTGACGTTTACGGGTACGAGTGAGAGGGGTACGAGTGGAATTGGTGGGTGGAGGTGTTTCATGAGCAGACTCATTTTTGGGTTCATCATCAGGAATAGTCACAGGTTTATTGAACTTCTTCCTTAACCCAAAGCGTACCCTTTGTGGAATCAAGTCTGTATTTGGAGTGCCCTCATTTGGTGCGGATTGAAGAGGGGAAACATCACAAATTTTTAGGGAAGCCCCAGTAGAAAATGGAGGAAATACTATGAAGGGTGAAAATTGGGCTTTAAAGGTATTCCATGCTGCGAAATCAGACATCTTGAATGGAATGTGGGTGGGGATGTTGGCAAAAGGGTGAAGCACCAGTTCTTGAGAAGAAGAAGTCTTCTCAGAGTTACTTGTGGAAGAACTGGCCGAAGAAGAAGAAGAAGATGAAGCCATTTTAAACGCCTTTTTTTGAGAGGGGTGAGAAAGGTAATTTGGTATGGATTCCTTTACAACACACACCAACTTCAATCTTATAGATGGAAAAAAGTGGGAAGGTGAAACGTGGGATGTGACTGTTGATCAGGGTGTCAGTGGTAGACGTGATGGTTAATGGATGGTAGTGGTAGCTTTTTATGGGGGAAGATGAGGGATTTGACAGTTATCATAATGATGGAGGGATGAAGCAGGTAAGCATAGCTGTTTCTCATTTAAGTGAAACAACATACCTGATAAATGAGTGCCTCTAGAGACTTTGATAACCCTGCACAAGTTAAGATCCAACCCTTGTCGATTAAAATTTTATCATAGGCTTGAGATACACAATTAAATGTGCCATTCTAGGATAATTAACATAGATACCAATAACACAAAGAAATTGCGTAATCTAACCAATCATTGAAGGTGATCTATGCAATCTTAATCATCCCCAATTGTAATCTGTTCTTTCCAAAGAGATCCCTTCCTAGTGCTTTGGTGAAGATATCAGCTATTTGTTCTTCAGTGGAACAAAACATAATTGAGATATGACTTTTTTCTACATTATCTCTAAGGAAATGGTGCCTTATGTCAATATGTTTGGTTCTTTTGTGCTTAACTAGATTTTTTGCAATGTTGATGGCACTAGTGTTGTCACATAATATTGGAACACATCCCACATCAACACCAAAATCCAGTAGCTGTTGCTTGATCAATAACAATTGAGTACAACATGAACCGGCTGCTACATACTCAACTTCAGCAGTTGACAAGGCAACTGAGTTTTGCTTCTTTGTGGACCACGAGATTAGACATGGTCCAACAAAGTGAGCCATTCCTGTAATGCTTTTCCTATCCACCAAAAATTTGCATAATCAACATTTGAATATCGTACTAAGGAAAAGTTACTCCCTTTAGGATACCATAATCCAAGATCAGGTGTCCCCTTCAAATATCTTAGAATTCTTTTGACAGCCTTGAAATGTGACTCCCTGGGATTTGCTTGAAATCTAGCACACAAGCCAACACTGAAAACAATATTAGGTCTACTAGCAGTGAGATATAACATATAACCAATCATACCTCTATACTGTGTCTGATCTATGGATGGACCTGTTTCATCAAGGTCTAATTTTGTGGTTGTGGCAATAGGAGTGTCAATCTCTTTGGCAGACTCCATCTTGAATTTCTTAAGCAACTCCACGCACATACCCCCTATTTGATGTATCATATTCAGTAACTTGATCTGCTTGATTTATAATCCAAGAAAGAAATTTAACTCTCCCATCATGCTCATTTCAAATTCTCCATTCATGAGCATGACAAACTCTTGAGTCATGTCACTGCTTGTAGATCCAAATATGATGTCATCTACATATATTTGCACTATCATCAGATCCTCACCTTTTGTTCTTAAGAACAATGTATTGTCAATATTTCCTCTTGTATGTCCATGTTTGAAGAAATTTTGAAAGTCTTTTATACTAGGCCCTTGGAGCTTACTTTAGTCCATATAGAGCTTTATCTAGCTTATAGACATGGTTTGGAAATTGGGAGGCTTTCAAACCACAGTGCACTTCACATAAACTTCCTCTTTCAGATAGCCATTGAGGAATGCACTCTTCACATCCATTTGATAAAGAGTGATTTCTTTGAAGGAGCTGCAAGGCTATGAGTAATCTGATTGTTTCAAGTCTTGCAAAGGCAAATGTCTCATCATTGTCGATTCCTTCTTCTTGACTATGCCCTTGGACCACAAGCCTAGCCTTGTTCCTTGTACAGTTCCATATTCATCTAACTTATTTAGGAATACCCATTTTAGTGCCAATTATAGTTCTTTTCCATAAGGTGGAAGTACCAAATGCAAAGCACTTCTTTCAAACTGATTTAGTTCCTCTGCATAGCCATAATTAGGTCTTCGTCAGGAGGGGCTCCTTCACCTTTTTAGAGTTCCATTTTGTCTGGCAGTGAAGGCACACAGATTCTTTAAGCCTGATACGTAGTAATACCGAAAAGAATCTGTACAGGACATTTTCAATTGGATAGGAATCCTGATACTTGTAGCTCTTCAGCTGCAGTCCTTGTGAGCTCCTATATTTGAGTTGATTCTTGCCAATGGTGGTAGCTCGGATTTATTCCTTGTTATTTCCCCATCGTAGGCCACCATCTTGTTCCTGAGATGAAAGCAGTACAAAAATCTATTCCTGAGTATGTTTTTATTTTCACTTTCATCCTGCATGTTAGTCTGAAGCATAACACAAGATTCATCAAAAATAACATGCACACTTTATTCAACCACGATTTGTTCTTTGTTCAACACTCTGCTAGGCTTTACTGTCTTTGAAGACGCCTAAGAAGATTCCCTCATCACTCTAGGCATCAAATTTTCCCAAGTTATCTTTCTCATTGTTATGAATAAAGCATTTACATCTGAAAACTCTAAGATGAGCTATGTTGGGTCTCCTTCCCTTTAGTAATTCATGCAGAGTCTTTTCTAACAAAGGTCTATTCATGCACCTATTCAAGATATAACAGCGGTGCTTATGGCTTCCAGCCAAATTTTTTACCAGGTGCGCAATCATCATAGTTCTATCCATGTCCTCTAAAGTCTATTTTTCTTTCCTTCTCCATTTGCTGAGGTGTTCTTGGAGTATGAAGTTATGATTTATTCCATTTTCTAAACAAAATTCTAAAAATTTAGTATTTTCAAGTCACATTCCCATGGTAAGATCTTGGAAATTAAGGAAGTCCTAATTTCTTTTCCATTATTTTTACAAAGACATGAAAACATCCAAACATCATATTTAGAGGCTAAAAACAGAGTCAGAAGTGTACTGGAGTAGTCATCAATGATAACAAAGATGTACCTTTTTCCACCTCACGCTTTTTACTCTCATTAGGTCAACAGATCCATATGCAACAAATCCAGACACTTGGTTGTACTTACTTGATTCTTTGATGAATGAGGACCCTCACCTGCTTCCCCCTCGCATAGGCACTACAAATTTTGTCATTTTGAACTTAGTCTTAGGCATCCTATGACCATGTCCTTTGAAGCAAGTTTGTTTATCTGTTTCAAATTGGCATGCTCTAGTCTTTGTGCCGGAAGGGAATCACAATCAATTGCACTAAGGCAAGTCAGATTGCATCAGGCATTCCCATGATGTCTGCCTTTATATACATTTTTGTGTCTGCTTGCACTTAGTACAATTTCTTTTGTATCCAGCCTTTTGACTTTGCAAGCTGCGAGAGGAGTAAAAGTTACTTTATTGCCTTTTTCACACAATGAGATATACTCGAGTAAATTATGTTCAGTCCTTCAACATGATATACATCCTTCTTTCTGAGCTTATAATCCTTTAATTCCTGTAACAATACTCTTTTTCCATCACCAAAGGATACATTCCCTCCTTTTAGTGGAGTGAGTGAAAGGAATTTTTGTTTATCTCTTTGTCACATGTCTTGAAAAAGCACTATCCATGTACAAATGCTTACTTCCCTTCACCCTTATTCGCAAAACAACTTAGAGGTTAGTTTTAGGGCAGACAAGCGCAGGTCCTTTCTTATAAAAAGGATGAATCAGATTTCTTCTTGCCCAGTGGGCAACAGGAGTTAGATGACCTATTCCAGCTAGCATTTTCTTTTAATTTCTTTAGCCAACAAATGCTCCTAGCTTCTGCTTTTTACTACAACTGGACATTCAGTGGTAGGGTGACCATTATTGACCACACAGGTAGCACAAATCTTCATAGACATCTCAAATTTCTTTAAAAAACCTATTCTAGCTCTTTCATTTTGACTAATTCCACTTAGATTATTTATAATCCTAGAGGATTTAGTCCACCTGTTCTTTCAAGATCATTTTTAGACTGAGACCTCTGATTCAGCACTGCTTACTTTTCCTTTTCACTAGAAATCGGTTTACAATCTTGCTTGATTCGAGTCTTAAATTTCTTTAATTTTCTTGATTTCCTCATTTTGATCTGAGGGGTTTTTCAAGCTCTTGTTTATTGACTCAAGTTCAACTATGTGTGCTTCCTTTAAAGCATGATTTTCATTCACAGTCTTACTTTCTCTTTTAGATCAATGAATTCAAATTTTAGACTAGAGAGAGCATTAAATAATTGATCCCTATCGAGAGGTGACTTCTGAAGTTTTTCCATTGCATCATTCATCATTAATATCAGTTTCTTTTTAGACATATGATGAATATTTTCATTTATATTTAGAATACCTTATGAGTTCTTGTCATCTTCTTCACAATTAGAATCTCCTCTTGCCATGAGAGCGGTTTCATCAACTTCAGCATCGGCTTGTCAGTTCGGACACCCAAGCAGCCATCATTTGCATAGCTTTCCTTCTTTGTTTTTCTTTGGCTTCCTTTTACTTTCTCTTTCTTAGCTCTTTCCTTTCTCCACTCAATTTCCCAGAGTGGACAATCTTTGATAAGGTGATCAGTCTTATGCACTTGTAGCAACCAGGCAAAGACTTCTCATTAGAGCTTAGTTTATTACTGGATCCTTTTTGTCAAACGCTTTCTCAGCTAATTGAGAAGTTTTGAACTTCTTAGCCAGGAAGGCAATGTCATCATCCTCATCAGATTCGTCAGTATCACAAGCCTTAGTGCCAATGATTTATCTTTGACTAACTCTTTTTTCCTTGAATCATCTATATTCATCTCGTATGTCTTCAAATTTCCTACCAACTCATCCAGCGTCATGGTAGAAATATCTTTGGCCTCTCGAATAACAGTGACTTTGACATCATTTTGCCTTAAGGGAAGCTTCACCCTTAGAACCTTATCGACTTGTTCTTGATGGTGAGTACTTTTCCTAGTGAAGATAGCTCATTTACCAGCAGTAAGTCTAGTTATCATCTCTTCTAGAGTCTCACCATCTTTCATCTTGAAAGTTTCATATTCAATAAACAACATGGCTACTCTGAATTTCCTGACTTGACTTGTTCCCTCATGAGCATTGATCAGGGCATCCCAAATTTGTTTTGCAGTTGAGCAATTTGAAATACGGTGTACTCGTGGGGACCTAGCCCACACATAAGAATATTCTTAGCCTTAGCATTTTCTTGAGGTGAAACAAGTCATTTTCTGTAAATTCAGATCTCACTTTTAGAACTTCTACTCCATCCATCATCTTCTTGGGAATAATTGAATTTAAAAGCAGATTCTCCATAGTTCGTAATCCTCAGCACGGATGAAGTTTTCCATATGAGCTTTCCACCAAATGAAGTGAGAACCGTTGAAGAGAGGTGGTCGGGTGGTTGACTGTCCTTCATAATGTCCAAGAGGTGGTGATGAAATTCATCACCCCACAGTCTATCTTAGGTGTTAGCCTTTCAAATAAACCTCTTGTGATACCCTTGTTGGGTGCACGACCTAAGGACTTGTCTTTATTGTTGCCTACGGAATGACAAGTCGCCAGACGTGTTCCACTTATGTTAATAAAATAGTAGTAAATGAGACAGTGATTTGGCGTGGAAAACACCCAGCTCAAAGGTGAAAACCCGACCTGTACCTCAAAGTTTTCTTAGCTTCACTAGCAAAAGAACCCTTCAAATGATCAATTACAACTACTTGCAATCTATGAGATTATAAACTCCTAACTCTTAACCGTTAATTCAACAACTACAATATCTTCTTAATGCTAGAAGACAAATTATTTCTTTCTTTAGTTGATAACTTACTGAAACAAGAGTACAGGAATCACGACCAAAATTACAAACTTCTAGTACAAGAATGACTAACTCTAGCTTGACTCTTTACTAGACAAGTTTGTTGACACAACCTCACCAAGCAAATTATTTATTTTCTCTCCTTTTCAGTGCACTTGTACTCAGAATCCACACTTCTATATATACACAATTCTTCCATATCTTTTGCAGCCAAATTAGAGAGTCTCCGTCAAGTAGGAATTCTTCTTCAAGTCTATCTGTTAGCTTCCTTTGTGTTTTAATCAAACTCCAATTCTTACAAGCTCGGCATATGTATATATGAATGATTTAATGCTTATCAACTCCAAGATTTTCACATCCTTGCTCCTGGATATTTTAATCTTATCACACAGCTGTTTTTAAGCACTTTATTGGACCAGCTTTGTTCACCCGTTTCATCAGCTTGTCAATCATCAAAAATTTAAATTCCCAACAACATATGACTTTGATTTATTTATGAATTTCAAGAGTGTGGAGAAATTTTTTATGCGGTACCAATGTATTATAGTGTGTACAAATTATTTTAGATGTGGTACAGGTATGAAGAAGATTTTATCTATTATTTAGACAGGTCATGTAGATTTTTGTTTTTTAATTTGGTATAATGGCTTAAAATGTCCATTAAATATATCATGGTGGACTTTTGAATTTGGTCTTAATGTATTAAAATATTTTTATGTGTAAACCTCATGTGTTTTAACTAAAATGGTAAGGAACGGTTAAATTTTAACTCTTTTTCCTTTTTTAATGTGTAACTAATTTATCAATTGAAGAAAAGCCGGAAGATAGTATTCTCGGGTCGCGTAGCAATGGAATTTAATTGGGGAGAAATAAAGTAATACAAATCAGGAGAAATAAAGTAAGTTCAATCCAAGGCTGGAATCCCGACTCTGGTAGGCAGATTCCTAAAGCCAAGAACACAAATAGAGCAACTTTCTAAGAATTATTCCCTATTAGGAGCTCTGTCGGGGCTAGGTGTACAATAATTATATTGTATTTCTTGATTTCACTAATGAAGATGGATTTCAACATGGTACGATAGGTGTGTGATCGAGATTGAAGGAGTTTGGCTTTAGAAATGATCCTCGATTTTAAAGCTAGATGAGGACTTACCAATTGCTCCGATATGGGTATTATTATCAAGTATCTATCATATTCTATGCCAGCACTTATCGTGAAAAAATTGTTTATCATATTCCTTACTTGTCACTATGTGAAACAAATTGTTAGTCAAATAGGTACCATTGAAAGGATATTATCAAAAAGTCGAGCATTAAAATATGTCAAAATATTGCAAGTACTATAAGTTGGGAGCATAACATTGCTAAGTGCAGAAATCTTGAAAGGAAAATGGCTAATAATGAAATCAAGGAGGTTACACTAAAGCAATGACAGCATCAAGGAAACGACAAAGAAAGGCAATGGGGAGAACGAAGAAGGGGAAACTAGCACCAACCAAAGGGAATAATAAAAAGGGAATGATAGGGACGAAAATGAAACGACCACTAATGAAAAAAAAGAGGTGTGAAGAAAACATCATAAAGATCAGTGATGACGAAGGTTAAAGACATTGATCGGACGATAGATTTAGGACCAGCAACAAGAAAGGAAAGAAGCATAACAAGAAGAAAAATGCCCAAGAATAAAAATGTGGTATCCTTCAAGCCTGCTATGAACCAGTTGAATAAAGAAAAAAAGGATCCCTGTAGATCCACAAAACACTTCTAGGGATGAAGGAAGTCAACACAACTTGGGAGAACAAAATGCTGCCGTGATGTTATGAGGAAATGAGAGAAGAACAAGTGATATGAAGAGGATTCTTCAGAAACAATTAAAACAATATTAACAATATTCAGAAGGACTGTGCGCAGAAGAACAATAATGAGGAGTGAAATGAAAATACTTTTCATTCCTCTATTGATCGTCGAAAGCATCAATGTGAGTTAGCATTTACGGAGATCAATGACATTGATATATCCACTAGCTTACCTTCAGAGAGAATTAAAAAAATCAAGAAGGTCTACAACTAATATTAGACTTGAGGTGTGATGAATCCATTGATCAACCTGATAAACTACCTGATAACACCATGAACAATGATGCAAAGACAATCTAGAGATGAGGCTCTCAGAAGCAAGCACGGAAGTACAAGCGGTATAAAAGATGCTCAATAGCAACAGAATGTTGTAGACACTCATGACAAAAATTAACAAAGACGAGGAAGAAACAAACATAAAGGAAAAGGAAAAAGAAGCAGAGAAAGATCCCAAACCTCTTATAAAGGCAAAGTCACAAACATGTTACTTCCACATTAGTTTTCCATGATTAGTACAATTTTCCACAAA
Source organism: Datura stramonium (assembly GCA_018107945.1). NCBI lineage: Eukaryota > Viridiplantae > Streptophyta > Magnoliopsida > Solanales > Solanaceae > Datura > Datura stramonium. Next base: position 162,396 of record JACEIK010002433.1, read on the forward strand.
ATATCAGGGATTATGATCTAAAGGCTATTCATAGACTTAAAAATCTTGTCAACATTAACAATGTAGTCTTTGTTGCTATTTTGGAGCCATTTATCAATACGAACAAGGTGGAAGGATAGCAAATTTCTTGGGTTTCCAACATGGTATCTCTAGCATTAATGACAAGATCTGGTGTTTTGAAATATATGGATTAAACTGGGTACTTGTCAATATTGATCAACAACTCTCTATTCCAATTCAAGGATATAGGAGATCAGAACATTACTATTTTCAATTTATGCTAAACGCACTTCAGAAATGAGATACCTATGGGGAGCCTTGAAACTATGAGCAACTTAATTATTGGACCATGGTACATTGGAGGAGACTTTAATGATATCATGGATTCGTAGGAGAAGTTGGGTGGTAGGTCTCATAGAGCTCATAGATGTTTTGACTTTATCAGCACTATGGAAGCGTGTGGTGTCTCTGACTTGGGATTCACTAGACCTCGTTACACTTGGTGTAACAAAAGGTCTAGTAAGAGAATCTAGAAGGGGCTTGAAAGGATCATGGTAAATGATCTCTGGTCTCAAAAATTTCAAACCAGTATTGACAAACACTTGACTAGAACTGGGTCTGACCATCGACCCCTCATGAAATGCAACAATGATTAAAGGGACTTCATCAGGAACTTTGATTTTAAATATATGGGTGACCAACCTGATTTTGCGGGTAGTAAAAAATCCATAAATTATGATTGTGATTGGAAATGCTATGTGGAGACTTCAGGAATAAGCTAAAAGCCCTCATCAATAACCTTAGTCAATGGTCAAAAATAGCATTGGAGATGTACGCGAACAGGTGATCAAGTAGGAAGCTAAAGTTCAAATTAGGAGGACTTGGACTTATTAAACAAAGCTGAACAAATTTGGGAAAATCTTAATAGGGGTCATGATGAATATTTCAGATGGCTTGGTATGCAGAAGTTTTATTCTAACACAGAAAGCTCATATTAGGTGGTTCAAGAAGGGTGATTGTAACAAGAAGTTATTCCATAGTTTCTGAAAAATAAGAGAAATAAACAACATATTCACGGGATCAAAATTGCAAGAATAAATGGAGTTCAAGGGAAGACGAGATTGCAAGGGATTCCATTAGCACTTACTAGCCTCTTTAACTTGAAACACCCTACCATCAATGCAGTGTGCTCTAGTGTATCCCTCAGTGTCCCGACTTGAACATAGATCGGATCGAGACACAGATAAGAACCCCAAGAAGGCTCCAAGTTGACCCATGACATGAACATAACGTCTAAAACTCAACATAATGATGTGTAAGTGCCAACATACATAACAAAGGAAGTCTGAAAATATGATAACATCGAACATCTGAATATATAACACAATTCCTAAAGCTGAATACATACTATGTCGATAAACCTCTACATACTGACAAGTTGATGGGACAAGATCACAACTAACTTGAAACACTTGGCCAGAAAACCTTTGAACATAAGGCGAAAAGGGTCCTCGAAGGATGAGGAATCACCGACTCTGGGTGAGGGATGCAAACTCGAGGATCGGGCTAACTACGGGGCTGAACTGAATGTCATGACTGTATCATGTGAAACGATACATCATAGAGTATGCGGTTAGTACTTAGAATATACTAAATATGCAAGCTAAAGTAAAGCAGAGCGGTTAAAATACATAGAGTTAGGAGTTAGCATGATCATAAAGTAGAGTATCATAATGTAAACATAAGGTCTCAAGGTTTTCAAACCATTCGTAAACCAATCATAATCATAATCGTAAATGTAAACTTTATAAAACATAACTTGAGACAAAGTGACATAAACATAACCATGCATAAATCATGAGGAACAAGAAAGACTCGTCTTAACTTGAAATCATCATGATAGAGATTTACATGATGCCCCACTATTTCGCCCAGAGTGGTCGGGACCGTCCCCGACTTTTCCAGGCAGGGGACGTCCATGCGTGGTGATATCACAGGGATCTAATAATATATATATATATATATATATATATATATATATATATACCTACGATGACACGTAGTTCTAAGACCATGAGGTTTACTGAATGCAGTCTACTTGGTACTAGACACTGCTCTCAAAATATACACATGAGGACTCATGTAGTAATCCTTAGATCATTCATGAAATTCATGGATAAATAAAATAACACATGATGGATCTCACTTGAAATACATGATTAGCCATGAATAAGGGTCCATGAGTTGGCCAAGAGTTATAAATCCATAAATCATGACATCCATGCATACTTATAAAACATGTAAATACTTATTCATAAATCCATGATGGGTACTTGAGAAAAGTCATATCATAAATAATAAATCATAATTGGGCTTAATAAGATCAAGATCATAATGGAAATCATAATTTGACGTTTCATGAAGCATACATAATTGAGGTATAATTTAATTAAGTTTGAAACTATAATTAACTAATCAAAATAGTTATAAAATTTGCCCATAAATCATAAAACATGATTTAATATATGAAGAGAGTTGACTCATAAATAGATCATAGAAATTTCACAAGTGGAATAAATTCCATAAGATCCTTTGAAACTTGAATCTAGAATTGAAATTCATTGGAATTGGAAGAATTTTGAGCATAAGAGTGAAGAAATTCTCATTCATAGCCTCACATACCTAATTTAAATCTGATTTACTTCCTCTTGAAAGACCAAGGTAATTGAAGAGAAATTGGGAAATTCTTCAAGCTTGATCTCAAAGAAAAAAAGAGTTCTAATTTGCATGCATGGAATAGTAAGGCTTAGGACGGGTTCCTTCACTCTTAAAATCCTGGTAACCGAGCTTAAAAAAATGACGTAGTTTAGGACCTTAGATATTAGGAATTATGAAAATACCCCTGAAGAAAAGTCTGAAAATTCCTGCCTTTATAGTGACAATGAGTGATACCATGGGTCGCACCTTGATACCACGATCGTGGTATCCGTCCGTTACTTCCTTTCCTCATTCTTCAGTTCTCAAGTCCTGATACCGTGACTTGACAGGACGAGTCGTTACATCAAACAATGATCCATTGTATCCTCTCGTTATAAACTACAATAACCTACATCTGGACTTCCCACAAATCACCCCATGACTCGTACCTTCATCTAGTCATTAGGATCATGTTACTTCGATCGGGGGATTTTCCTACTCTTCCCACGAGCCGCCTAGCGACTCGTTGTTTCTCACAATGAGTCGTACCACGACTCGTACTATCTATCCACGACTATTCCAGCACCAATCCATGACTCCTACCTGAGTCATACCTTCAACCAATAGGTCATTACAGGCCATTATTCTAACTCCTTCCCATATAACTGCAGCCCTGGGTGGTTCCTACGGTGTGTATGTCCTTAGTACGATTCTTACCATCGGTCGTTCACAGAAGTAGATTTTAGATTTCTCTTCTTCCCATTCAAATTCCCGAGTCTAGTCTGCAGCACTTTCGGGGTATTACAATATCTCTCCCTTGGAAACATTCGTCCTCAAATGTGAATGAACATACTGAAGAGTGGGGAAAAAGGGCGTCATCTCAAAATCTGAACATCTAAAGCTGAAAACTGAGGAGTGACTGACTCTGGACTAGAATACATAACTTAACTGAATTCATGAATCATACATACATGCATCGACATACAAGAAATTGGAACACATAAACTGAACATAAAAATGAATAAGTCTAAGGAGGAAGCGGTACCTCAGATTTGGAGACAAACTAGAAAGGAATAGATGCAGGTATTTAACCATCATATCTGCTTTGACTTCCCACGTAACTCTCTCAATATGATGATTTCACCACAAAAAACTTTACTAAGGTAATACCTCCATATTTTTAGCTTCAAACGATGATCAAGTATTTCCCTTGGGACCACTTCGTATACGAGGCTATCCTTCCACACCTACGCTCTCCACTGGGACAACCAAAGTCGGATCACCCATGAACTTATTCTAAAGCAACACATAAAACACCGATATGCTGAAGCCAATTCTGAGGCAATTCAAACTCATATGCTACCTTACCCGGCCCGTCTCACAATTGATACGGACCAACATAATGGGGCCCGAGTTCCACTTTCTTTCGAATCACATACTCCCTTCATAGGAGGTACCTTCAAACACCCAATCATCAACTTCAAACTCAATTTCTATCCTTCTCCCATCCGCATAGGACTTTGCAGTGGTAATGGGCTGTCTTTTCCTTTCATATAAGCTAAACCTTCTTCATAGCCTCATGGACTGAATCTAGTCCTATCATCAGAGCTTCACCGACTTTGAACTAACTAATAGGCGATCTACATCTCCATCCATAAAGAGCCTCAAACGGAGCCATTTGAATCTTTGGAATGGTAGTTGTTGTTATATGCAAACTCATTGAGAGGCAAATGATCATCCCAGCTACCCTTGAAATCAATCACACATGCCCTCAACATATCCTCAATAGTATGAATGGTCCATTCATCCTAACCATCTATTTGTAGGTGGAATCTTTGTACTAAGCTTGACACGAGTACCAAGTTCCCTCTGAAACAATCTCCAAAAATGGGAGGTAAACTAAGTACCTCTATCTGATATGATGGTGAGGAAAATCCATGAAACTGAATTAACTCCCGAATATACAACAGCACAATCCTCCCGGCCAGATTGGTAGTTTTGACCGGTAGAAATGGTACCCTTTAGTCAACTGTCTACAACAACCCAAATAGAGTCATACATTGTCAAGTATGAGGCAACCCCATCAATAAGTCCATATTAATTTCCTGCCACTTTCCATTAGGAACTAATGTCTTGAAGCATGCCTCTGGGTCTTTGATGCTCAACCTTCACCTGTTGCCAATTCGGACACTTAGTCACCAAACTCACGCTATATCCTTCTTCATGCCATTCCGCAATAGACTTCCCATATGTCCACGGTACATCTTGGTAGTAGCTGGATGTATAGAATATCTGTAACCATGGGCTTTATGCAACATCCGCTCCCTCAAGTCATCAACTCCCGGTACGCATAAACGACCACGATATCATCATTACATGATCTCCCCTTGGGAAGACCTCCACTGTACATTCTGAAAGGCTTTCTTCAACTTCACTAAAATAAGATTCGCGTCTTGTCTAGCTTTGACCTCGGTCACCAAGGAAGATTTTGATCCATTTCGAACAAAGACACCACCATTCGTCGAGTCAATAAGACGAACTCCTAGCCCGTGCAAGCCGATACGCGTGCTTCACTAAACCTTTCTCCTCATCTACATGGGTCACAATCTCTATATAAAGCCTGCGAAGAGCGTCTACCACCACATTAGCCTTGCCCCAATGATTGAGGATACTCATATCATAATCCTTAAGAAGCTCAAACCTTCTTTGGCGTAGATTTAGATCCTTACATTGTAAACACGTATTGTAGGCTTTTGTGGTCAGTAAACACATCCACATGGACCCCATAAAGATAGTGTCTCCAAATCTTCAAAGGCAAATACTATAAACGCCAACTCGAGGTCATGAGTCGGATAGTTCTTCTTATGGACCTTCAGCTGCCTGGACGCACCAGGCTATAACCTTACCGTGCTGCATTAATACACAACCAAGGCCAGATCCTCGAGGCATCACAATATAACACAAACCCCATTGGTATCCTCAGGGCAGGTCAACACTAGTGCTGAGGTGAGTTGGGTCTTAAGCTCTTAAAGCACTTCTCACAAGCCTTCGACCATTGAAACTTCACTTTATTTTGGGCCAACTTAGTCAATGGTGCCGCAATGGATTAAAATCAGCCACAAAACCCTCCGGTACTAGCTAAGCCCCAGAAACTCCTGATATTTGAAGGACTCATTGGTCTAGGCCAATTCTTCACCGCTTTTGAGAGTCCACCGGTGCACCCTCACTTGACACCAACATGACCTAAAAATGCTACTGAGTCTAACCAAAAATTGTACTTGATGAACTTAGCATATAATTATATGACCTTGAGTTTGTAGTACCAACCTCAAATGGCGGTATGCTCCTACTTTCTAAAGAGTATATGAGAATGTCATTTATGAATACGATCATGAACATATCCAAATAGGGTTTGAACACCCTGTTCATCAAGTCCATAAAAGTTTAAAGGAGAATTCGTTAGTCCAAAATACATAACTACAAACTAATAGTGACCATACCAAGTCTTGAAGGTTTGTCTTTTGAAATGTCCTCTCCGAACTCTGAGCGTGATGCAGATCTGAGTTCTATCTTTGAGAAACACTTAGCACCCTGAATCTGGTCAAACAAATTATCAATCCTAGGGAGGGGATACCTTTTATTGATTGTCACTTTGTTCAATTGCCGGTAGTCAGTATTTTATCCGAAGGGAACCATATTTCTTCGGACAAAGGCGGGTGCACCCCATAGGGGATTTACTTGGTCACGATGAAACTCTCTTGTCTAACAGATCCTTCCCAACTCCTTTAGCTTAGCTGAAGCCATTATGTAAGGAGGAATAGATATAGGCTGCATATCAGGAAGAGATTCAATACCAAAATAAATCTCCAGCAGGAGGAATTCGGTAAGTCATCACAGCAAACACTTCGAGGATATTCACCTCACGATGGCCCGGCTGGATGAGTCGGGGTTTTGGACGTAGCACATCCTTAACTCTAAACATAGCTGGTACACGCAACCCTTAAAATCATCTTTCTGGCCTTAAGGTAGGAAATGGGTGACCTACGAGACACAAGTGAACTACCCTTCCACTCTAAAGAAGAGGCGAAACACCGAAAATGAAACTCTACATACGGGTTCTACCACAATTTACTGAGGCATAACATGCATGTAGCCAATCCCATGACAAAGATAACATCACGTCTGTCATGGCTTTGGCTCTACTAAATCTGCTGGTGACTTTCACAAAAAAGTTGTGATAGGGCAATTTCCATATACCCATCATTCTCAGCCCAGATACCTTCAGTAAGCTGCAAGACTAAGAAGGGTTCGTAAGTTTGGAACATACTCCAAAGCTACTAGCAACATAGGGGCGTCAAAGATAGTGGCCCTAGATCTAACAATGCACTTATACATCAGATGGAATACCTCCTTAATATACAGTGGCTTACATCTGGTGAAGTCTCTGCTCTGTGAGATGCAAGGGCATAAAACCTAATGCAGTGCTAGCCACACCACTTGCCCAGTGGACGCGCCTGTTGAGCGGGTGTTTTGGTGGTGCTGCTAAGCTGGTATCACAGGCACGACCTCTACCATCACCCTATCTAGCCAACAAACTCTCGGTGCCTGTGCCTGGGTCTACCACACCCAAAATAGATATTGACCCAATCAAGCACTCCCTATGCGATTCTTGCCACTTTTCGGAGACTGAAAAGGTACGCTCTTCCTGCATGCTCCTTTGTCCCTCGAACCTGATGCTCGCTCCCTCCTACCGTCACCTTAGGGTCTAGATGGAGCACTGGACGATGGTGGCGCTGAGCCAATGACCTCTGATGAGACTGCTGGTGATATCCACCTCCGTCTCTTTGAGAGAACCCATAGCTGTTTGTCCTAGCCTTGTCCTCCCGCTCTCTCATATGCACCGCCTCCATTTGCTGGGCCATACAAACCAAATGAGGAAAATCGATGTCCTGGTGAAGCATAGTGGTCCACCACAATCTTAACCCGGGTAGTCAGCTAACTCGCCACCAAGCTTCACTCACCCGAGCTCTCGGATCAGCCACCGGCTTTGGTGCATATTTGGACAAACAAGTGAACTCCAAAGCATATTCCTGGACTGTAATGTTGTTCTGCTTCAGGTTCACAAACTCAGCTGCTTTGATTTCCCTCATCTCCTACGAAGAGAACTGATCCATAAACACGGTAAGAAACTTATCCCAACCAATGAGGCCAGGTCAACTATCTTGCTATACTTCCATTGCCTGAACCAGATATGCACAACCCCTTTCAGCTGATACATGAGGCTAGATCTGAGCACTCCTCTCCAGTCACTATGATTTGGTTGATCTTGAGAACTTCATCAATAAACTCATGCGGATCCTTGCCCACAACGATCGAGAAACTCAGGTTCATTCTCGAGAAATCTCTGATCTCACCCTCTGCATTCCCATTCTGAGAGCCATGTGCTACCGTCTCTTAGTTGACTTGGCGAGTCAAACTGAGCTAACATTTGAATGCAGACCTAAACTCTGCATGGGAAACCTACTTGGGCACATGATCCTCCGGGAGCTGGTGGGGCTTGCTGGTGCCCATCCCGCTGCCATTCTCATGACCATTTCTATTTCTGTTTCTTCTTTCGTTAACTCGACGAGGAGGCATAATTCTGCAAATAAGTATAACATGAGTTAGAAGGATAGAGACATTTCATTGCACATAATCATGAAAGGAAAGAAATTTCCTAAAATGTTTCGTAGCTCATTCGTCATAAATGTGGCGCGCTTCACACCCATGAAAAAGACTCTACTTAACGCGACTTTTAGACACCCTCAGACACTTTAAAACCTAATGCTCGATACCAAATGTGTTATGACCCCAGAGATGAGACACGGGACAAGGAACCTGAAAGGATCCGGGTGACCCATGACATAAACATAACATCTAAAACTTAATATAATGATGCGGAAGTCTAACATACATAATAGTAGAAGTCTGAAAACATGATAACATCTGAACATCTGAATGCATAACACAGTGCAGAATAAATACATAGTATGTACGATAAGCTTCATCGCGACAAGTTGATAGGACAAGACCCCAACTAACACTAAGGACTGAAACTGACACTGAACATAAACTGAAAAAGGTTCCTTCCAGAGGATGACAGCTGCTAACTCCGTGAGGATGCAAACTGCGAGGATCGGAGCTGAGTGGCGGGGGTGCAGAGCTAAATGTCTATTTGTATCATGAAAATGATACAATATAAGTATGCGGTCAATACTTGGAATATTCTGAGTATGCAAGTTAATTAAAAGGGATATTTAAAATACATAAGGGTTCTTAAGAGTAGGTCAGCATGATCATAAAGTAAGTATCATAGCATAAATATAAAACTCAAGGTTTTCAAACCATTCATAATCATAATCGCAATACATAAGAAAACTTTATAAAACAGAACTTGAGCCAGAGTAACATAAACATAACCATGCATAAGATCGCAGGAACAATGGAAAGACTCATCTTAACCAAACCACCATCATGATAGGCCTTATATGATACCACTATTTTTCCCAGTGGTTAGGACGTCCCGACTTGCCAAGAAGGGGGGCGTGCATACATGGTGATATCACAAGGATCAATATTATATATACATACATATATATATATATATATATATATATATATATATATATATATATATATATACACACACCTACAGTGGCACATAGTTTTGAGACCGCAAGATTTACACGAGCATGGGTCTACTCGGTGCTGAGCAGTACTTCTAAAAATATGCACATGAGGCTTATATAGTAATTAAAGTCATTCATTCGCAGCCAAATAAAATAACACATGATGGATCCACTTGAAATACATGATTAGCCATGAATAAGATGTGGGTTGGCCTAGAGTCATAAATTCATAAATCATGAAATCCATGCATGCCTGTAAAACATGTAGATACTTGATATTCATAAATCATGATGGGTACTTGAGAAAAGTCATATAATAAATGATAAATCATAATTTAGGGCTTAAGAAGATCAAGATCATAATGGAATCATAGCAGCTTTTCATGAAGCATACATAATTGGGCACTTAATTTAATTAAGTTTGAAACTATAAATTAATAATGAAAAGGGAAATAGTTATAAAAAATCATACCTAGATCATAAACATGATTTGATACATGACAGGAATTGACCCATAGATAGATCATAGAATTTCAAAAGAATTAAAATAAACCCCATAAGATCATGAAACTTGAATCTAGAATTGGGAATTCATGGAATTGGAAGAATTTGGAGCATGAGTATGAAAGGATCTCTCATTCGTACCCTCACACACCTGGGTAAATCTGATTTTCTTTCTCTTGAAAGACCAAGGTAATTGAAGAGAAATTGGGAAGTTCTTCAAGCTTGATCTCCAAGAAAAAGAGTTCTAATTTGCATGCATGGAATAGTAAGGCTTAGAGTAGGTTTAACACTCTTAAAATCCTAGTAACCGAGCTTAAAATGACGTAGTTTAGGACCTTAGATATTAGGAATTACGAAAAATTGGGGAAGTTCTTCAAGCTTGATCTCCAAGAAAAAGAGTTCTAATTTGCATGCATGGAATAGTAAGGCTTAGAGTAGGTTTAACACTCTTAAAATCCTAGTAACCGAGCTTAAAATGACGTAGTTTAGGACCTTAGATATTAGGAATTACGAAAATACCCTTAATGAAAAGTCTGGAAATTCTGCACTGCCAGTGACAATGAGTGATACCATGGGTCGCACCTTGATACCACGACTCGTGGTATCCGTCCGTTACTTCCTTTCCTCATTCTTCAGTTCTCAAGTCCTGATACCGTGACTTGACATGATGAGTCGTCACATCAAACAATGATACACTGTATCCTCTCGTTACTACTTCTAATGAAACTGCATCTGGACTTCCCACGAGTCACACCACGACTCGTACCTTCATCCTACGAGTCGTGGGATCCATCTGTTACTTCGATCGGGGGATTTTCCTACTTTTCCCACGGGCACTTACAACGACTCGTTGTTTCTCACAATGAGTCATACCACAACTTGTACTATCCATCCCTGACTATTCCAAAACCAACTCACGACTCCTACCTACAAGTCGTACCTTCAACCAATGGGTCGTTACAAGGCCCGTTATTCCAACTCCTTCCCACATAACTGCTAACCACAGTTGGTTTCTATGGATTGTGAGTCCTTCCTACGACTCGTACCATCAGTCGTCCTGAGGTAAAATTTCAGATTTTTTTGCTGCTTCCCATTTCAAATTCTTGAGTCTAGTTTTAAGCACTTACGGGGTATTACACTAAGCTTATCACAGATGGTGATAATATGGGACTTGACATGATTCCTACTGAAGAAGAGGTTAAAGATGTTGTTTACAATATGAGTCCTGATAGTGCTGCTGGGCCTGATAGCTACACATGTAAGTTCTTTCAAACTTGTTGGAACATTATCAAGCATGACATTATGGATTTTGTGAATGATTTTTTTCAAGAAAAAATTGTTACAAAATTTTATGCTCATACTTGTTTATCCCTTATTCCTAAGGTTGATAATCCTACTTCCTTTAATGAGTTGGGCCTATTAGTCTTAGTAACTATACCAACAAAATTATTTCGAAAATTATCTCCAGAAGGCTCAATCCCCTTCTCACTAGACTCATTTCTCCAAATCAAAGTGGTTTTATCTCTGGAAGATTAATTACTGAAAATGTGATGTTAGCTCAAGAAATTATCCGTAACATTTCCAAAACTAACAATGGTGGAAATTTGATTTTAAAACTTGATATGGCCAAAGCTTATGATAGATTTTCATGGTCTTTCCTTATAGAAGTCTTCAATAGATTTGGTTTCACTGCTAAATGGATTAATAGTATTAAAAGGCTCATTGACAATGTGTGGTATTCCATTCTCATAAATGGCTCTATAAATGGTTTTTTCTCTTCTTATCAAAGCCTTAAGCAAGGTGATCCTCTTTTTCCTTCTTTATTTATTTTGGCTCTTGAGGTTTTGTCTAGAAAGCTGAACAATCTTTTGATTAATAATAATTTTGTTACTTTCTCTATGAGTAATAGAGGGCCCATTATAAATCACTTGGACTATGCTGATGATAGTCATCTCTAGCAGTGAAATAGTAGATTTATTAGACTTATTGTGAAGTAAATCAAGAGATAATGAAAACTGTTCTGGGCAAAAAGTTAATAAGGAGAAGAGTTTCTTCTTAACTGGTCCCAAAACTTGTGCTTAGAAGATGAACATGTTGAGACAATGCACTGGTTTTCTCTATAAACCTTTTCTTTTTACATACTTGGGCTTTCCTATTTACATAGGTAAAAAGAAAATATTCTATTTCGACAATATGTTGTCTAAGGTGGTAAAGAGACTGAATGGCTGGCAGAGTAAAATGCTCACCTATGGAGGCAAGATAGTTCTCATTGAAAGTGTCTTACAATCACTACCAACTTATACACTTACAGCCATCAACCCTCCTAAGGTCATCATTGAGCTTTTGGAAAAATATTTTGCAAAGTTCTTTTGGGTTCAACAGGAGACAAAGCTAAGCATCACTGGAGATCTTTGAGGAAATTGTGTCTTCCCAAGGATGAAGAAGGAATAGGAATCAGGGATATGAGTGATATAACCAATACTCTTGCTATCAAGAGGTGGTGGAGATTTAGAACACAAATCTCCTTATGGGCCAATCTTTTAAAAGCAAAATATAGTTTAAGATCTTATCCTACTGCCAAAAAATGGTGTACTGGTAACTCTCAGGCATGGAAGTTTCTACTGGCGGATAGAGATCAGGCTGAAAACAATATCATCTGGCGAATCAGTGAATGTGAATGCAGCTTATGGTGGGACAATTGGTCCACCAAAGGTGCTCTGGCCAATATCTATCCATATCAGATTATTAATCCTAAAGCCAAAGTCAAGGGGTTTCTAAATAGGAACAATTGGAAGCTTGATAAACTCATGGAAATTTTCCCCGAGTTCATTGTCCAGCAGATTAGTCACATTGAGGTTTGGAATAATAGCCTCCCAGATGTTTTTATTTGGAATCTCACACAATATGTCCATTACACTAACACTTCATCTTGGAACATGATAAGACAATTCAAGGAACTTGGAGGTAAGTCAGGTATGGCACAAATCTATTCCTTTTAAAATTTCATTTCTCTTGGAGGCTACTTTAGTAAATTGCCATTTTAAGATGTTATTGGCAATTATGTTAACAACAATAGAGTCCGCACTTGTTTTTATGTGCTACACCTACTAATGAGACTTTTAAGCATGTTTTATGGAGGGAGATATTGCTGAACAGGTTTGAAAATATTTTGGAGCTCCCTTAGAAATAAAATACCATAATGTCTCAACCATCAGAATCTTGAGGAATTGGAGGAATATGAAAGACTACAACAATGAACATAAATTCATCTTGAAAATCTTTCATATTTGCATCAACTGGAGATTTGGAGACGCCGAACAATATGTAAATATGGAGATCAAACAAAGTTCTACACCTAGAGAATTCAGACTCAGATCCTCTGAAACATTTCTAATGCCTTGAATGTAACTTTTCCATCTTGTAAAATCATTGGAAGCTGGCCAAAATTTTTTTAGACCTTGGTAAGGCTTAGGCTTGTTGTAATTTGCTAACAAGTGCAATGGATAAAGCCTTTGGAGGGCAGATTCAAGCTAAACACAGATGGGAGTTTCATGGGCACAAACATAAGAGCAGGCATAGGAGGGGTGGTAAGGAATGATTTTGGAAACATGGTTATGGCTTTCTCTATTCCTATCCAATTCCATAGAAACAATCAAGACGAAGCCATAACTGCTAAATATGGGGTTGAGTGGTGCAATAATCATAATGTCACCAACTTCGACATAGAGATTGACCCACTGATAATTGCTAATATGGTCAAGAACCAGAAAACCGTGAATCTTAAACTTAGCAAGACCATATCAGATATACTTGACAACATCAAGGAAAAAGACATCCAAGTTCAACACTTCTACAGCAAAGCAAATTAGGTTGCAGATATTTTGGCTAAACTTGCTGCATCAAGTTGAAATGGAACCTTCTATTACTCTTTTCAGCAACTATATAAAAAGGTGAAAGGCGCTTTTCAACTTGATAAATGCCAGCTTTCAGCTATTAGAATTAGATATGACAAAGTGAAATTCTTTATAAGCTAAGTTTATTAGATAGTTCATAGGAAGAGAACTTCTTTTTTTGTCTAATCTCTTTCGTCCTTGGAAAGGCTCAGGCCTGTTATAATCTGCAAAAAAGTGTAATGGATAAAGCCTTTGGAGGGCAGATTCAAGCTAAATACAGATGGGAGTTTCATGGGCACAAACGCAAGAGCAGGCATAAGAGGTGTGGTAAGGAATGATTCTGAAAACCCGGTTATGGCTTTCTCTATTCCTGTCTAATTCCACAACAATAATTGTCATGACCCGGACGTAGAACCAAATTATAACACGGGACAAGGAACCCCGAGAGGCCCCAAGTCGACCCATGACATACACATACATCTAACTTCATTCATAATAAGCGGAAGACTAATCACAAGGTGTAGTAAAAATGTAAGCATAATCATAACATATTGTAACGTAATGAAATCTCTAGACATACACGCAAGCTGAGTACTACATACTGTCTGAAAGCCTCTACAACATACGATGGGTTGATGGGACAATAGCCCCAACTAACCTGGACAAGTACTGAAGCATATAATAGCATGAATATCTGTCAAACGGCCCCCGAAACATGAGGACTCACCAATAAGCTGAAAGTGCACTCTGATATGATCTAGATATGAGGATGAGCTAGAGAGCCGAAACCTGTATCATAAGACGATACAACATAGAAAGTATACGGTCAATACGTGAAATGTACCGAGTAGGAAGGATAAGTAAAACGGAAATTTAAAATATGTAAAAGCTCAAAAGCATAATAGGAGTAGGACATCATGCTCATGTCATAAATATCGTAACATAACATATCATAGGGCTCAAGGTTTTCAAAGCATTTGTAAAACAATCGAAATCATAATGATGAGAGGAAATCCGTATTGAGCATAACTTGAGCCAATATACATAATCATAGACATGCATAAATCATGAGGAACGGTGAGAGATTCTCTTCACCGACATACCTCATATGAGCACACATGAAGCCCGACTTGTAACCCTAGTGGGGGGGGTGTCCGTACCTTGCCAAGGGTAGAACCATGAAAGTGTGATATCACTATGAAAAGGTCCAATTGGGCTGGGGACAGTCACAAAGGAGATCCCAACATTCCTATGGTGGCACGTAGTTTATGAGATTTGGGGCAGAACCTAGGCCCAGAACCTACTCGGTGTTCGATACTACTCCCAAAATATATATAGTGCTCATAGTATAATATGCATGAGTTAATAGGCTAGTTAAATCATGATAATCGTAAACATGCTTGTAAATACGTGAATTAGCCATGAAACAAGGCCCGTAAGTCAGCCTAAAACATAATTCATAAATCATAAGTTTCATACATACTTGTAGATCATACATATAACTTGTAAATCATCAAATCATGATGGGTAATTGGGTAAGTTCATATTTAAAATCATAAATCATGCTGGGCTCGTAAATATCAACAATAAAAGTGAAGATCATAAATTAATTCATCATAGATCTTACATCATTAGGCTTAATTTAGTAGAAATCAAAATCAATAATTTGATAATCAAAATAGTTGTAAAATCTGATCAAAATCCTTAAAATATAATTTAAATCACAATTTAAGACAACCCATATGCAAATCATTAGATTTTCATAAACATCGAATTAAAACCCCAATAGATTTTTAGTAGGTTTCCATTAATNTTTTAGGAGCTAAGGGACCTATTTATAGTAAATGAGAAACGTGCACAATTTAGCCTGTCGTGGAATGGCTCCATGTCACGGAGTGTATCGCGGAGCACTGCCTTCGTGACACGGAGGTAACGCGGAGACTCTCTGGAAATTGCCTCCGGATGCCAAAACTACCGAGTGTCACCGCGCTGCCGGTGTGACACGCTGCTCATGTAGCGCGTTGGGCTGTTGGTGGCGCGCATCTCCCCTGGTGTGGCACGGCGCTGGCGCGCTGGACCCTGCCTGCCTGCTGCCTCTTCTCGCGTGCCTGGCATGGGCGTGGCACGGCGCTGGGCGCGGCACACGCACAGCGTGGCACGCTGCCTGGCGCGTCCAGCCTTGCCATGGCATGCTCCTTGCCGACTTTTGCACATTGCTCCCGACTCCATTCCTCTACTTCACCAACTTATAAATTAGTTCCTCAAAATCATTAAAACCTACAAAACAAGGACTAATCATGTCGGTTAGTACATATATTCACATTTATATAAAATCACATGAAAATGTATATAATTAATTAGATAAACAAGACTAAATTAAGTTATAAAGCATCACTCGGGAANGTAGTACGAGTCATAGAAAGACCGATGGTATAGATCAGATAAGTTGTTTCCCAACCACGAGGCACCACGTTGTAGTATATGGGTACGACCCATGGCCAGAAGCCATAGCAAGTCTTTGGAGTTATCATGTGAATTATTGTACGGGTAATAGTACGACTCGTAGGATGGAGTTATGGGTTGTGGTACGAGTCGTGGAAATATTCAGAGAGTTGGGAAAAAATAGACTCATTAGTCACTGGAGGAAACCATAGGTTGGTGGTATGACTCACGGTACGAGTCATAATATGATGGTGTGAATCATTGGTTCAGTCGTGAGTTGATATGTTATAATGCCTTGGACTTTCGAACTAAGTTAGAAACCCTTCTAGGTATGTGGATAGTCCCACACCCGATGAATTTATGTAAACAAGATGTTAAGATTAATTCAAAAGTTTAAGAAGTGCATTGGAAGTAAATTAAGGTCATAAGGAACCTCTAGCATGAAGTTGAGTTGAGAGCCTTCTTACCAATTGGGTTTTTCGTATTGGTTCATATAAGGGTCAACTTCAACCGGTCATAGTTCCCATGTTACAGAATGTTTTTGGGTGATTCAACATATCAAATTGAACCCCTTTGAGTTTTATTTCCAATGCATCCGACCTTGAGCTAATCGGAGTTCGGAGTAAAAAGTTATGAGCGATTTAGTGAAGTTGCAATAGGCATTGTACGACCCTCAGTACGTGTTGTACAATCAACCTACGGATCATACTGTTGGTCGTGGTAACTGCCAGTTATAGGTTTTATTTCGATAGGTTTAGGGCATTTTGGGAAACTTCTATGCTTCTAACTCCTAAATAACGTCGTTTTGGGCTTCCTTAAGATCGGATTAAAGGGATTAGCCTAGCCTAAATCCTCACCCTCTTCAAACATCCATAGATTGACCTTTCTTTCAAGAAGAAGCTAGGGCTCATCACCTCCAACTTCTCAATTCCTCTTGGATCGTCAAGACAAGTCAAAGGATTATCAACCTAGGTATGTAGGGCTTAAAATGTGTGAATCCTTTCACACCCATGCCCAAATTTTGATTAAATCATTAATTCTCCTATTCAAGTTCTATGGGGTTTTACCCAAATGCATGAAAATGTGATTTCTCTTTACGGTCTATGATTTAATTGAGTTTTAATTGTTGAATTATGAATGATGGGAAGGTTTTATATTATTTTCTTTAAAATCATGTTTCAAGCTTTTTAAATCTAAAATGCCCATTGATGAAGGTTCATGAAAATTATGATCTATGATGAATATTAAATATTTTGAGTTTATTGATGATTGAAAAGCATGATTTCAAGTTACCCATGTATATGGGCATATTTTTAAAGTATTGAGTATGTTAAAGTATCGGGCAATGCCCACATGTTGAAGAATGATTTACGATTTATGAAACGAATTACATGATATATCGATTTATGATGTTGTACGATGAAAAGGGCCTGTGATTCTTGGCTAAGCATATTTTAAAGCGGATCAATTATGATAAATGTTATATTTTAGCCAATGAATCTTAATGCATGATGTTATTGATTTACGTATTAGCCTATATGCATATTTTTGGGAGCCGTGTCTAGCACTGAGTAGCCCGACGTTCAAAGGACTACGTTGGTGTCTCATAACCACGTGCCACCGTGGATTTCTAATGACATATTATATTTAAAGTTATCCCCTCAAATGTGATATCACTCCTAATGCACGACCCTCGCTTGGCAAGCCAGGGTCGGCTCGGATGTGTTGTGGACTTACAACACATTCGACATTGAAAACTAAGAAAATAGCATGGAATTATGTGTATTTATGTGGATATGAGGTAGTTTTCCTTTTGTTATAGTGTAAACAGGTGTTGGAATTGAAAATATCAAAAGATGGCTTAAATAGTGCAAAATGAGCATAAAAGTGCAGACCAAGGTATGGACCATAGGAAGGACCTACGAGTCGTACTGATGGTCATAAGAAGTTGCTTAAAGAAAGACTGAACAGATGAGACCCTCGACTATCATTGCGAATCATATGAGGCCTGTATGAGTCGTGATGAGGAACTCATGATGAAATCTAGAAGAATTTCACAAAAGACTGACTCCTGCTATGAGAAGCAAGTATGACCCGTATGACAAAGGTATAAGTCGTACCACACCAATCGTGATGGACTTCAGAAGAATTTTAAAGTCTCTGATCCAAAGTACGAGAGCTCAGTATGAGTCGTGAGTTGAGGGTACGAGTCATATCCAGATCCAACACTTAGCCAGAATTCAGCCAGCAGAGATTGTGCGAGAGGAAGCTACAAACCGTAGGATCATGGTACGGTTCGTAGGTCGAGTCATGGCACTGGTGGCGACAGATATGGGAATTCACCCTGTTGTCTTAGGAAGAAGATTCTTATGTATGTATAAATACGTTTTTGGTTTTATTTTTTTGTGAAACAATCAAAGTGTTTTTTGGTTACTATTTTTCATATAGGATTTTGGTGTTGTGCGACTATTCTTGGTTCAAGAAATGAGATTTACAATTTTGTTCTTGAATTTAAGGATCAAAAGCAACATTTGAATTTTAGTTATCAATTTTGGAGTTTTATTCAACCACATGATTTTACTCTATAAAACTTTTTAAGTTATAATCATGATTTGTTTGTTATTTTATGATTGTTATCATCCAAATATGAGTAGTTAAACCCATAACTAGGGTTGTGGGAATTAAGATGAATTAATACACATAGGTTAAACAGTTAGTGATTCTTGAACGGGGTTTAATGCCTGTATTATTTTTCCCTTCGTTTTAATTGATTTTTAACGGTTGCAAATATTAGAACTTGCCTTAATCTTACTTACCAGACCAAGGAGGTAGTGAATAGGAAAAAGGGATTAAGAATGGATATTTGAGGCTATCAACCCTCATCTAATAACTTGGTCATGTCCGAGAATAGCTAATCCGATATCAAGGGTAAGGTTTAGTAGCATACACCCGTAGACGGACCAAGTTGCATGGTGATAATCATCTAAATTGGGGACCAACCATTTATGTGAAATTAACTTACCGATATTGCATATCAAACACCGGAATAGATCACTTGTGTAAAGCCTTGTGGGTATGAAGTCTTACGGAACACTTACCCTAGTTAGTTTAATTAATTTGAATACAACAATCAATTTCTCAAAATAATCATTTATTACTTTTACAAATCCCCCCTCTTAGGAAATAATTGACTATAAAGCTTAAGCACTAGCGTTCTTCTATATTCGTCCGTATTCTCTGTGGGATCAACCCCAACCTCTAGTTGGGTTGTTTATTGACAACGTCCGCTTCATACTTTGTAAGGAGGTATAGTTTGAGCATTATCAAAAAGTGGCGCCGTTGCCGGGGAATACAGTTTAGGATTAGATTAATTGCTTGTTTTTAACTTTTAGTCTTTATTTCCTATTTTTTGTTATTCTTTTATTTCCTGACATGTCACAGACGGCGTGGTAAAAAAAGCGACCAAGATGTGACCACGGTCTCAATAGGTATCTTGACGAAGTCTAAGTAATTAAGATACTTGTGTTGTTCCACGACGTTAAATTAGGCGCTTCTTGGGAGGCAACCCAAGTGGTGGCTTGGTGAAGTCTGAGTAACTGGACCACCTGTATCGTGCCACGATATTAAAACAAGCGCTTCTTGGGAGGCAACCCAAGTTATTGAACTAATGTGTGCTTAGTGTTCAGGGAAATCAAAAACAGGTGGCTGAAAAATTGTTGAAACAACAGCTGCTACGGTTCTCCGTACGACCCGTAATGGCATTCTACGAGCCGTAGTAGCAGTCGTGGTGAGGTTCAGAAAAAAATTAACTCAAAGCACTGACCTACGAGTTATCATACGAATCATACCTCTGGTGTACGAGTTGTAGGATACACTCGTATGTCCCCAGGTAAGTCTTCTTTAAAAATTTTGCATACGAGTCTAAGGAATGAGCCGTACCTTGATCCTACGACTCATGGTACGAATCATGACGGGTCAAAATTACCCAATTCGGCCCAGATTATTAAATCTTCCCTTACCTACATAACCTTCAAAATCCACCCTTATCCCACGCAAGAACCTCACAAACCCACAACCCATGGCTTGAGCAACCTCTTCCCAAAACCCGTAACTTCTCATCATCAAGAAACTGAGCAAAAATTCTTGCTTCAACTAAGTGTGCAAAGCCCTATAAGTTGATTTCCAGTCTATGAATCAACAATCAATTAAGTATTTGGTTTCAAATTTCTTTAATTACTCATGAACATAAGATGAAGGTGTCGATGCTCAAATCCTTGTGAGTCAACTGTGATGCACAAAACAATGAGTTCAAAAAGAAAGACAATGATCAGGGATGAGAATATGCCATGAATGACTAGAAAACACCATCTTGTTGATTGTTGTTTGAGCTTGTAAACTTGAATTCTTAATTTTTTTTGGACTACGAGTCAATGACTAAAAAGGGGAGGGTTGAGCACTGTAAAGATAAGCTTGAAATATGCCTAGACCTGGGAGGGATTTGAGTACCCCAAAAACTTAAAAAGAATCTATGCAAAACTGGGAAAAGAAAATTTGAAACTATATGAGACACAGTACAGACCGTAAGTTTTCACTATGAGTCATATTGCGCACTCGTGTCACGAACCTAAACACAATTCCATGAAAATGTCCTTCCTACGACTCGTGGAATTGACCTAAGGGTCATACCATGAGTCGTGGAAAAATTCAGAATAAAACAAATGCAGGGCCTCATCAGATGACTCGTAGTACGGGTCGTACCTTAGTGGTATGATTCATACCTTCGAGTCGTACTGAAAAACAGTGGAACGTCTGGGACATCTCACGGGTCATAACTTCATGGTATGACTTGTAGTGGTGACCTGTGAAGAAATTCAAAACATTTTTTGTTTAATTCTTTTTTTTCTCTTTTCAAAATATAAAATGCTAACCTCTTTCTCTATAGGTAGAATGACATACAAACGCATGGCATACAAAACACAAGCCCGCAGGAGACTGATTAATGAAACAACTGACTCAGAGTCTGACAAGGCTAGAGATTCACCTAGTGGTTCACTTGAGGATTATCAAGTAGACACCTCAGACACCAATGGAACCAGAACCACTAGGGCAAGAGCAAGGGCCCAAGTCAAAGCAACCACTACCACTCCATCAAGCTCCCCAGTCTGAAGTGGGAGTTAGATAGGAACAACAAAAGTCAGAGAATGACTCCAATACTGAAGAAGGGTTAGGGGAGACCTAAAGTGAAGAAGAAAGTGGAAGTGATGAGTCAGAGGTGGAGGCTCCGAATAAAGCACAGTCATAAGAGCAGACCCCACCCGGAAAAAATCATACAATTTGGTGGAGAGTGCCGGGAGCCAAAGAAATATATGACCAGGGCATCTCTCTCACCACCAAAACTAGGCCAAGGTGGAGCATACAAGAAGAGTTGCGGATCCTCACAAACTCACTTAATGAAGTTGAGGAGATGAAGAGGATTTTCAGTTTCTATGGGTTCGAGTGGATGGCAAAGACTCCAGCACAGTACACAGAAGACATCATCCGGGAGTTCTGTGCTAAATATTTGGCTACCATGGAGATGAAAGAAAAGGAAGGGCGGAAGGGGAAGGACCAGCCGCCTCTGGAAAGTGTGATGGTTCGAGGTCACTCGGTTGATGTATCTGAGCGGACCATCGCTCGAATCTTGTACTGGCCACAGTTCTTGCTGACTAGAATGACGCCAGAGTATGATTACAAGGTGGAGGCAATGAAGCAGATCAGAAGTCTGAGCATGGGTGAGCGATAGAGGCAGCTACAATAGCTAGCAGAGGTGATCGTTGAGAACAAGGACGAGGCCAAGTGGGTTAGAGATGGTAAGAAGGTGACAAATAATTCACTGAACTTCATAGAAAAGGCCTTCTGGACACTAATGCGCCATCAACTAGGACCGAAAATTAATGACAACACCCCGAGTGCTGACAGAAAAGCGTTGGTGGCCCTTATGTCTTGTTACCCCATTAACATCCCGAGGGTAATAGCAGACGAGATACGAGACCGGGTAGTGGGAGTGAGCACCACCATAAAATTCCTGATTCTTGTCTTCAGATTATGCATGGAGGCATAAGTGCCACGAGGCGATGAGCAGTTGATTGGAGGCTAGAGGATTGAAGACATAGGCCTTATCTGGATTGAGATGAATCTAATAAGAAGATCCAGGATTCCTACACGTATCCTAGCAGATCAGCTAGCAGGGGACATATAGGTGAATTCCCCTAGTACTCAAGAGAGGAGCGAGACACTAGCTACATATGTCGGTCATTCAAAGTCAGCTCCCAGCACCTCAGCTACACCACTGCCCAACTTAAAAACTCAGACTCCAACAGGGTACATCTTGGTACCACAGGACTTCCTCCAAAAGCTAGCTAAGAGATTGACCATGGCAGAGCGTAAGATTCAGGCCATTATGGATAATGTCAAACCATGGGTCAAGTCAGAGATAGAGGAAGCAACTCAGGCTTTACATGCCCGTCTGGACAGTTTTGAGAGAAGATTTAATCAATGGATAGCAGAGCAGATAGAAATTTCTTCATATGGAGTTGGGGGCTCTTCAGAGTGAAGTAGTTAAGTTGTCTTTACAAAAACCAATTGTTATAGCAGCCCCCACTCTTCAGGAAATAGATGCTGAACTTGATAAGGATATTGATTTGGCAGCATACTGGGATCCAACTGCAGCTGGTGATAAAGGAAAGAAGAGAGTTGCTGAAGATGCTAGTGAGGAGAGTTTGAGAAAAAAGAGAATGAAGGAGAGGAAAGAACGGAAGCGGGCTAGAGCGGAGAGTATGCGGGCTCATGACGAGGATATGTCTAAGCTATAAGAGAGAGCTAGAGGAGCAGGCGGCTCCACAGTAGCTCAGCTCGAGCTTGCCAGTGGCCATGACCCTTCAGAAGAGCCATATTCAGCCTAGACATTTTCAAAGGTCGTCAAAGTGGCCACGACTGCTGGGGGGGGGGGGCCAATCCCCCCATTGACACATAATTGAGCACGCCAGCAACCGCTAGCACCACTATTGCACCCAGAGGTACCACCTCCGCGAGATGAAATGAGCGCCTAGTGCACCACAGGTATGTTCCCTTCCTTATGTCCTCTATAGTTGATGCTTCGGGGACAAAGCTTACTTTTCAAAAAGGGGAGGACTTGTATTTGTCATTTGTTGGATTTTTGACCCCTGAGGATTTTTCTTGCCGTGTTTCTTTTCCCTCATGCATGCTATCTAGTAGAACTGGCATGTTTAGGACTTTATTTTCCTGATTTTTGTTTAAATTAGAAAGTAACTAAGGATTACTTAGCCTATAAAAATGCACTTGTTTATTTTGTTTGAAAAGGTGGACCCTTTTAAAAATCTTTTTGATGCATTAACTATGTATTTGTGACAACATGCATGATTTCTGTGGATCTTTTGATTTCATTTAGTTTATCAATTTGAGTAGTTTTGTTAATCCATGTGTAAATTAGACAGGTGAGGTGAAAATAGTTTATGTACCATGTGCAGGTGAGGTATATTGATCAGTTTGATATTGTGTAGATGATCTAGAACTTGCCTGGTTGGTCTCTTTATAGGCCAAGGATGGTTGGTTAGGAGAAGATCATAGGCCATTTTTGTTTAGCTCAATTTTTAGCCTATATTACCCTACCAAAGTTACATGAATCCCTTGATCCCAAGTTTGAGCCTTAATAGATCATTCCTCTTTGATTTACCGATTAACCGTACCCATTTGTTTACGATGAACCTGTTTTGGCCATGGTTCTTCCGTGGATATTGTGAACCTCAACTTAAGAAAAATGCTTAAGTTGAGGGTGGATAGAGTAGGGGTGCGTAAAAGGTGGGAATGAAAGAAAGGAAAAGAAAAGAGAGAAGAAATGGTGAAAATGAGGTGTGGTGAGATGACAAGAAAAGAGATAAAAATGCTGAAAATATTTTGCAAGAAAGAAAACTCAAAAGAAGATGAAGATGCTAAGAAAGTGAAAACTCACCACATCAAGGCAATCGTGTGTAAAAAGGGGTGAAAAGGGGAAGAAAAAGGGGAATGAATGAAGAAAGGGTGAAATAGGTGAACGGTGTAGCCAATATATGTAGTGCTAATGAAGGGATATCACTCATAAAATCCCCCGTATTTATCATGTCAAGCCCTAAGCCTATATTACGAGCCATACCAAGTCCTATAGTGATCCTAACCTGACCATCTGATGAACCAAAATAGAGAAAATAAGGCAAGCCTATGGTATTTGACACATAATACTCGTAACTTCTTTGTCAGAGTGAGAGCCTTACTTGCTTAGTCCCATATAATGTTTGAAAGTTCACATCTGAGTGGGGACTTTATTTGTGTCAGGGTACATGGATTATGTTTGCTTTTACTGTTGGTCTGTGTGAAAAACATTGGTGATGACTTTATTGCCTGTTGATAGCTAGTTGAAATGTCTAGATCCCTATTTATGATGTTTTGAGGTTGCTTATAATGCATTAGCTGATGTTGTTCCATGAGAAAGGGTCAATGCAGTTTGTGTAGAAAGTGCAAGTTTAGTTTGAGTATTGGCTGTAGTTTCTTGAGTCTATTTTCTAGTTGAGCGTCGTGTTTTAGTTTTTCTTTTCTTTGCCCGAGGACATGCAAAAGTCTTAAGTTAATGGTGTTGATGTGCTATGGATTTACAGCACATTTGACACTCAAAACTAAGAAAATAGCATGGACTTAGGTGTATTTATGTGGGTATTGATCACGGGCAAAAATATCATGCCCGTGATACGCTTTATAACTTAAATTAATCGTGTTGTCTAAGTTATTTTATACATTTTCATGTGATTTTATATAAATGTGAAGATATGTGCTAACCAACATGATTAGCCCTAACCAACATGATTAGCCTTTGTTTTGTAGGTTTTGATGACTTTTGGAGGAGCTAATCCATGAGTTGGTGAAGTAGAGGCTTGGAAACGGAATAAAGACGCGAACGTCGACAAAGAGGAGGCATAAATCGCCCACCTGCGCTTCCGCAACGTGCCACGGCAAAGTGTGTTGCGCACAACAGTCTGCACTCGCGTTGTTGCAACATGCCACGACGTGCAGGCTGCGTGGATGATGGTGCCAACGCGCCGCCTGCGCTGCGGCCACTAAGTGGTTGTCAACGCGGCAGTGTCAGCTGAGGCCGATTTTCTAGTGTTGTTCCGTTGAAGCCGCGATGCCTCCGTGTCAATTTGAGGCAAGGTTCGCGCATACACTCCGCGTGACACTGGAGTCGTTCCACGACAAAGCCAAATTATGCAGGTTCTCCATTTACTATAAATAGGACCCTTTAGCTCCTAATTCCATTTGGTCACTTCATTTTATTCTCGAAAACTACCTAGGGAGTTGAAGGGAGAAGGGAGAACTCATCTAGGTTTGTCAAATTCCCTCTCATCTACCAATCTCGTGTAAGTATGTAGTTTAGGAGTAGATTAATAGTAGTGTAGAGAGTTTTATGAACATGAATGGCTAGAACCCTTCCTCTAGGTTGAAGCCATGGATTATGATTGTGATTTTATGAAATTGTTTTGGAATTAAGTTATTGATTGTTATTTTGTCTTGCATTCTGATTTTTTGGTTGTTTTTATGATTGATCACCATGAAAGCATATTTGTTAGCTTGGGTATAGCTTGAGAAGGCATTACCTAGGTCGACATGAGAATGTGGGGAGCATGAAGTAATCTCGAGAGGTTCTGTGTTTGGTTAGAAATATACCTAACACCGTGCTTGGTTGACACAGCGGGGTTATGAAAGACCAATCCTGGGATGTCACATCACCACTGAAGTAGTTGTGATTCTAAGTTGAGTTAAATGGTTAGACGCACGAAAGTCCCTAATCGTTTCCCGTAAACCACAACATAATTGATTGCCCACGACTAGAAAATTAAACTCCTCGCTCACAATGATGCAAAGGAGGCCAGATTGCCGTGTTTGTAGGCTCAAAGACCATGAACATGCAATTCTAATTATGTGAAATGACAATTGATAGTTCCATGCTTATTCCATTGCAACCGAGGCTCGCATGATTATCCTGGGTTTTAACTCTATGTTGCCCTAGGCAATTTCTTGCATTTCGTTGACCCAAACTTAGACTTAATTATTTTTCAATCGAAAATGTCTATCACCAACACTTTGGATATTTAAGATCACACTAGAAATAGATAAGCAGAGGAATGGGTCCAGCCCTCGTGGGTTCGACATTCCGGTTTTAAAAAGAGCCACTATATTACTTGCACGAATCTCGCATACCTCTGCGGACGCGCCGATGTGAAAAAGAGTCATCAAATTATCGGGTACTCGACAGGCACGTCAAGTTTTCAAGGCCAAGGTTCTGGGATTCGACTCTAAGTTTTGATAATTTATCTATTTGTGTGATTTTTTAAATTTTCCTTAAGTGTTGAGAAACTTGGTCTTAGTCTCGTTTCACGTGCAGATTGTGTTGTCCCGCCGAGCTGGTAGAAATAGAGAGCTTGTGGAACCGTTGCTTCAATTCCGACCGTCAAATCCTTTGCAAAGGAGAGTAGCTCTAGACCAAAGCTCGAAGAGACTTCAAGAAAAGGTACAACAACAACCACCCGCGGACAAGCAATAACCGTATCGGAAGCAATGACAAAGAAGACCGGGGCCGCGAAGTGGCAATCCCACTAGCGACGAACATGACCTCGGTATACGCAAACCAGTGAGCTCAGGAGGAAACTTGAGCTTAAATGTAATATGGTGCAAATGCTTACATCTCTAGTGGTCAGTTCACCGGAATGGCACATAAGGACCTGCCACAAGAAGCACTTACGTAGCTTTTTAGAGATTAGTGACACGTTTGTCCCCACCGGCGTGTCCACATATTATGTCCGCTTAACCCTCTTCCCATTGTCACCATTGGGAGAGGCGAAAAGTGGCTGGAAGGCCGAGCCACCGAACTCCATAACTTCATGGAATGACTTGATACGGAAGTTCTTTATCGCATTTTTTCCTTCGGCAAAACTGCAAAGTTGAAAAGTGAAATACCATTGTGCGTAAGTCTGATGAGAACTTATATTAAAGGACTTCAAATTGAAAAGAAGTTGGAGAAAGGAGGAATCTGAGTGGAGGCCGCTTCTCTAAACAAAGAAAAGAAAAGAGATGGTTCTCGAAAGAGAACCCACGAGGATGTCCCGAAAAGACAAACACGCCGTGCCACGACGTGTACTAAGGGCGCTGCTTGGGAGGTAATCCAAGGTACCTCAGTTACAATTTTAATTTTTTATTTTTGTTTTGATTTTGTTATTTTCAATTCTTTTTTTTGTTTGTTGTTCTTGGTGGAAAGAAGTGTGTAGAGGGAAGTCCGAGTACTCCTGAGGAGGAAGCCAGTAAGCATGGAAAAGGAAAAGTGTGGGGTCGTACACCCACTTGTACAAGCCACGGAAAACATGCTACTAGCTAGCCTAAAGGCCTTAGGGAGTATTTCACCCTCTTGAAATGAAGTTAATTTGATGCTATGAGGACATAGCATGATTTAAGAACATAATCAAGATAAAATTAATTATAAATTTAAAATTTTTGTGTTTAACAAATTGTTGGTGAAGGTAATGCTTGTGTGATAAAATGAGAAAATTTGAAAATTTTTTTTTTGTGAGTCAAGATGATCATCACCCGTTGGTTTTCTCTTTTCGCTCTTTCCGACTGGGGGTCTTTGAACCGAAGAATAAAATTTTTTTCTTTCTGTATTTTTCTTGTCTCGTACATAATGTTTTTTTAGTCATAAAGAGGACTGTTTCGACGATGGATGGATGACGACCGTCTTGAGGAAAATTAGTCGATAGATGTCGGGTTTTTGAAATTGTAGCTAATGGATGCTTGATGTTCTTTTTGTTATGTGCTGATACTATTGTAATATGCAAGTATGTTCAAAGGTTGAAGCATGCCAGTTTATAACTTTGTTTGAGACACTTAGGTCTTGTTTTAATCAATATAATTGAAGCTTAATTTTGAATTCTTGTGATTAGCCGAGTAAGAGTCCGCCGAAGGTGTCTTAATCAAGCATGTGCCACGAGTGTAAGGTTTTTGAGTATTCTATGCTATTGTGGATTGTCTAGAATCCTTGCCTGGAGCAAAGGAATGAAATGAAGGATGTGAATTGTAGGAAA
Organism: Datura stramonium; assembly: GCA_018107945.1. Lineage (NCBI taxonomy): Eukaryota > Viridiplantae > Streptophyta > Magnoliopsida > Solanales > Solanaceae > Datura > Datura stramonium. The sequence goes on from JACEIK010002433.1 coordinate 190,758, forward strand.
TGATTTAGGCATTTCTTTGAATTAACCTAATTTGTATCCCTCATTTTACCTACCTTGGAGAAATTAACTTGGCTTAGCCCCGTTGAGCCTTGAGCCTATTCTTCTTTCTTTGATAAAGCCTACAACGAGATGCTTAATCCTTTTCTTTCATTAACCTCGAATTTGACCCAAAGCTCCTAAGCGCTTGAAGAAGAAAAATCTGAAGAGTAAAGGAGTGAGAAGAATGAAAAGAAATGAAAAGTAGCAAGTTGTAAAAGTTGAGAAAGGACAAAGGTGCACTTGTGTGAAAGTGGTTGATCATTATTAAGGAGTAAGAAAACAAAGTAATGCAAAATTATTTATGAGCTCCTCTTACTAACAAGTCAAAAAGTGCCTAAATAAAGGGGAAACAAAAGAGGAAAAAGAAAACTACCATGATAAAAGGTGAAGTAAGGGTGGGAAGTCAGAATGAGGGTGCATGTATAAACTTAGTGATAGTCGCTTCCATCGGCTATAATAGTACCCAATTGCACTGAGTTACATTACAACCTACAAAGTCCTACTTGATCTAACATTCATACATCCTCAAATTAGTGGAGTAAAACACTAAGGGCAAGCTTATTGGTCATGACATGATGCATGTGAATTCTTTGTGAGAGTGAGTGTAATTCTATTCATGTACCCACACACATGTCATGATGTAAAAATTGCTTTTGTTATGATTGGGCACTCTTTCCGTGAGGGCACATGTTGACCTAAGGATATAATTCATGTGGGATTTCTTAATAGGTTGATTTGCATATTGCTCGCATTGAGAGTCGACGGTTAAGAAGTCTTAACATAGTTGTATTTCATAGCATGTTCTATTTTTAGCTTGCATTCATTTAATCATTACGTAGCCGTATCTTGAATTAACTTGCTAAATTAGTTATGCGGGACTCTCCATATGCATGATATGTAAAAGGTTGTTCGAGGACGAACAAGGTTTTATGGTATTGCATCACAGCAAAAATATCTGTTCTGGATACGCTTATAACTTAAATTAGTCGTAAGCAGTTAAAGTTATTTTACATTTTCATGTGATTTACTAAATGTGAAGATATCTCGCTAACCAACATGATTAGCCTTGTTTTGTAGGTTTTGATGACTTTTGAGGAGCTAATCCCATGAGTTGGTGAAGTAGAGTCTTGAAACGGAATAAGCACGCGAACGCCGGCAAAGAGGAGGCACAAACAGCCCACCTGCGCTACAAGCGTCGGCAACGTGCCACTACAGTGCTGCGCACAACAGCCCACCTACGCGTTGGGCAACGTGCCACGCAGCACGCGCGCGACGATGCTGTCAACGCGCGCCTGGGCAATGAGCCACGCGCCAACGCGGCGGTGATGCCGTCGAGGCTAATTTTCGGGTGTTGTTCCAAAGTGGAGCTTTTGCGATGCTCCTCCGTGTCACGAGGCAAAGGTTCGTGATACACCCGTGACACCTGAGCCATTCCACGACACAGCCAAATTACGCACATTCTCCATTTACTATAAATAGGACCCCTTAGCCCTAATTCCATTTGGTCACGATTTACTCTGAAAATCATCAGGGAGGAAGGGAGAAGTGGGAGAACTCATCTCAGTTTAATAAATTCCTTCTCATCTACCAATCTCGTAAGTATGTAGTTTAGAGTAGATTAATAGGTAGAGGTACAGTTTTATCAACATGAATGGCTAGAACCCTTCCTCTAGGTTGGCTTGGATTATGATTGTGATTTTATAAATTGTTTTGGAATTAAGTTATTGATTGCTATTTTGTCTTGCATTCGATTTGTTGGTTGTTTTTATGATTGATCACCATGAAAGCATATTTGTTACCTTGGGTAATAGCTTGAGAAGGCATTACCTAGGCCAGACACGAGAAACGTGTATAGCGCATGGATCCTGAGGATAGCCCAGGTTGGATAGAACAGGCCTAACACCCCGTACTTGGCTGACACACGGGGGTTATGAAAGACCAACTTGGGATGTGTCACATCACCACTCAAGAAGTAGTTGTGAGGCCAAGCTGAGTTAAATGGTTAGACGCACGAAAGTCCCTAATCGTTTCCCCGTAAACCACAACATAATTGATTGCCCGCGACTAGAAAATTAAACTCCTCGGCCTAACATGGAGGCTAGATTGCCGTGTTAAGAGGCCGGGAAAGACCATGAACATGCAATTCTAATTATGTGAAATGACAATTGATAGTTCCATCCTTATTTCATTGCAAATCGTAGGCTCGCATGATTATCTGGTTTTAACTCTATGTCGCTTCCTAGGTACTCGTAATATTTCGTTGGACCCCAAAACGATGACCTAATTATTCTTCAATCGAAAATGTCTATGACCAACATTGATATTTAAGATCACACTAGAAATGGATAGTTAGAGGAATGGGTCCAGTCCCTGTGGGTTCGACAATCCCGTTCTTAAAAAGAGCCACTATATTACTTGCACGACCCGTACACTTGCGGACGCGCTCGATGTGAAAAAGAGTCGTCAAGTTATTGGCACTCGATGCGGGCTACGTCAGGTATGAGGTACTTTTCCTTTTGTTACAGTGTAAACAGGTGTTGGAAATAAAAATTGCAAAAGATGACTTGAACAGTGCAAAATGAGCATAAAAGTGCAGACCACAGTACGGACCGTAGGAAGGACCTACGAGTTGTACTAATGGTTGTAAGAAGTTGCTGAAAGAATGACTGAGCAGATGTGACCCACGAGTCTCAGTATGAATCATATGAGGCTTGTACGAGTCGTGATAAGGAAATCGTGATGAAATCCAAAAAAATTACACAAAAGACTGACTCCTGTTACGAGAAGCAAGTACAACCCATATGACAAAGGTACAAGTCATACCACATCGTCCGTGATGAACATCAGAAGAATTTCAAAATCACTTATTCAAAGTACAGGAGCTCAATATGAGTCGTGAGTTGAGGGTATGAGTCGTACCCAGATCCAACGCTTAGCCAGAAATCAGCCAGTTGAGATTGTACGAGAGGAAACGACGGACCATAGGATTGTGGTATGGATCGTAGGTCGAGTCGTGGCACTGGTGGAAATAGATATGGAAATTTACCTTGTTGGCTTCGGAAAAGGATTCTTGTTTTATTTTTTTGTGAGACAATCAGAGAGTTGTTTGGTTACTATTTTTCACATAGGATTTTGGTTTTTTACGACTATTTTTGGTACAAGAAACGAGGTTTACAATTTTGTTCTTGAATTTAAGGATCAAAAGCAACATTGGAATTTTAGTTATCAATTTTGGAGTTTTATTCAACCACGTGATTTTACTCTACGAATCATTGTAAGTTATAATCATGATTTCTTTGTTATATTGTGATTGTGATCATCCAAATATGAGTAGTTAAACCCATACCTAGGTTGTGGGAACTAAGATGAATTAACACACATAGGTTAAACATTTAGTGATTCTTGAACGGAGTTTAATGCATGTGTTGTTTTTCCCTTCGTTTTAATTGATTTTTAACGGTTACAAACGTTAGAACTTGCCTTACTCTTTCTTACTGGACCAAGGAGGTAGTGAATAGGAAAAAGGGATTAACAACGGAGATTTGAGGCTATCAACCCTCATCTAATAGTTTGACCTTGTCCAGGAATAGCTAATCCGATATCAAGGGTAAGGGTTAGTAAAGCATACACCCATAGATGAAACAAGTTGCGTTGTGATAATTATCTAAATAGAGGACCAACCATTTAGGTGAAATTATTTTACCGATATTGCATGTCAAACAACGGAATAGATCACTAGTGTAAAGCCATGTGGTTATGAAGTCTTGGGGAACACTTACCCTAGTTAGTTGCATTAATTTGGATACAACAATCAATTTCTTAAAATAATTATTTATTACTTTTACAAATCCCCCCTCTTAGGAAATAATTGAATATACAAATCTTAAGCACTAGAGTTCTTCTATATTCTTCCATATTCTCTGTGGGATCGACCCCAACCTCTAGTTGGGTTCTTTATTGACGACGTCCGCTTCATACTTCATAAGGAGGTGTGGTTTGACGGTTATCAAGCTCTGCCCAGTTAAGTGAGATAGTTGGGGCATCATGAAAGGCTCTAACATGATGGTGTTCATTATGAAGAGTCCTCCCACTGTTCCTCATGATTTATGCATGTTTATGATTATGCATATTGGCTCAAGTTATGTTATATAAAGCTTTTCTCTCATGATTATGATTACGATTGTATTACAAATGTTTGAAAATCTTGGGACTTATGTTATATTATGATATTTATGATATGAGCATGATGTCCTCCTCTCATGATGTTTTATGAGTTTTTATATATTTTAAATGTCATTTTACTTACTTTTCATACTCGTTACATTCCACGTACTGACCGCATACTTTTTATGTTGTATCGTTTCATAATACAGGACCCGGCTCTCAAGCTTATCTCCATCCTTAGTCCCTTCCAGAGTTTGCTATCAGTTGTTTGGTGAGTCCTCATGTTCCGAGGGCCGTATGATTAGAAATTTATGATGATCTTCTGTTTTAGTTTTGCCGGGTTAGTTTGGGTTCCCAAGTAATTTCGACCAACTCCTTCAGTGACAACGAGTGGCAATAATGACCTGTTGTATCACACAATGATTCATTGTGTCAACCTGTGGTGTCAAGTCCCAAATCCCTCACGGATTCCAGTAGCCAGGATGAGAGCAGATAACGACTCGTTGGATCAACCAACGAGTCGTGGTGTCACCCGTTAGAGGAGGGGGTCCAGTGTTTTGTTCAACTCCCTGCCAGTGACCACGAGAGGTACCCGTTGGTTCATCAAAGAAGTTGTGTTCCCCCTCATGTCCAGTTCTGGTAAGCCCAATATTTAAGCCTAGGACCAAAGACTAGTCCCAACGAGTTGTGGTATCAACCAACAACTCATTTTGTGACTTGTTTGTCCTTAATAGGGCAGCTTTCCAAATTTTCTCCCAGGGTTATTTTAGTAACTTTCCAGCTTTTTATCTCTAAACCCTATTGTTTTGAGAATGTTTTGGAGAGAATTAAAGGGGTAGAACGATGTTCCCTCTTCATTCCTCCCATTCTCTCAAAGCCAGAATGTGAAGGCTCAGTAAGGAAGCACAGGCAGGGCAAGGGTTTGACTCTTTCTTCATAGATCATGTCAAGGGTTTTCTCTAGGTTTTTCTTCACCAGGTATGTCAAAATTTAGCAAGAGAATTGTACTTCTCTTGTACCCCAAAACCCATTTAAATTTTCTTACCAGTTCTAGCCCTAAGGTTATGAAAATTAGTAAGTTTTCAGTCAGAATCCGATTCAATTCACGTGGAATGTTGTTCATATTGTTAGCTGCTATATTCCCATTACTTAGAGATCATGTTGATACTTGCTTCCCTTAAATGGGTTTTAGCCCTAGTTCTTGAATATAGAAATTATGGTCTTATATAATTGTATAGACATAATGTTATCTGAGTCTATCAGTGTTTGAAATTCCCTATTATTATTATTAGTTAAATTCTCAGTCAGTTGCATACTAGATTAGTGTCAGTGACGATGTTAATATCTTTAGTATCTTTTAGTTTGGCTATAGTCAGTTCTTGAGGTGTCAGTAATACCTCCCAATTATCAGTTATCAGTTATTCTTTTAGACGGTCATGATGCTTCCAAATAAGCAGCTCTGACTAGTCTTAGAACATCGTTACAATGTTAGATCCCATAAGACTCTTAGGGTACTTCCAAATAGGTGTCCATTACTTAGTCTTGGGCCCCAACTTCGAGCTATCATCTTAGTAGACAAATTTAGAATTATCCAGTGGGAGTAGTACTTTGCACATAATGAACAAGGGTTTCAACGCACTTAGGTTGCCAAAACTATATTGCCACCATAGGTTACTTGGCCAATCAGGCCCCATATTTGTGATAATCTAGTTCATGCCATTATACCCTAGCAAGGTATATTGGGTCATATCAATGGGGCGTATACATAAAACTTCACATTTAGCAGACGTGGTTATATATCAGTTATAGACTCTCCCACTAGTCAGTATAGTCTCAGTTTAGTTCAGTTCATTTTTTCTCAGTTCACTATCTCAGATCCAGAACATGTCTATGACCATCAACCAGGGTCACTATTGACCATATCAGTTGTATTAACTTTTAGTATTTCAGTTGGTCATTTCATGTCATTTCAGTTCAGTTACTTGTTCTTTCATTCTTATTATATCTCTAACTTACTCAGTACATTTAAAGTACTAATGCATACCTTATATGTTGTATTGTATCATGATACAGGTGCAGGTTCACAGTCCCATCATCGCCAGTAGATCCCTTCGATGATATCAGCACCAGTGTTTGGTGACTCCTCATTTTCCAAGGACAATAATTACTTTCAGTTAGTTTTTTACAGTCAGATTTTAGAGTTGGCTGGGGGCTTGTCCCAGCAGCTCATCATTTAGTAGATGGCTTGCAGACATAGACAGAGTTATTGACTTTTCAGGTATATTTCCTTTTTTCCAAATCAATAGTTTTCTTTAGTGATTTTACTTATTTAAAGCTTTTGCTTACGTTTAATTAGTTTACTAGTGTAATGATAGACCATGGGTTGGCTTGGGGTCACTTGTGGCTCCAAGTACCATGCCTTGTCCAGGGTATAGACTCGGGTCATGACATATTTTTGAGTGAATCTGTCACGACCCAAATGGAGGCCTGGATCGTAACACGGGACAAGGAACCCCGAGAGGCTCCATGGCATAAACATACATCTATAACATTCATGAACCGGATTATCGATAAGTAAAATAAAGCGGAAGTCTGAAGTTAAGCATAACATCCGAAGAAACATAGTCTGAAGCTAAGTATACACATGCCTGAATAGCCTCTAAATACGATGAGCTGATTTGACAAGACCCCGAACTAGCTCAAATAAATAGAAACTGAAATACTCAAGAAGTCTGAACACATCTAGTCCTCAGGAGATGAGGACTTCCCCACACGATGAAAGCTAACTCTAATAATCAATCTACAAATGAGGTTGAGGCTGAGGTTGAGAGCTGGGTCCTGTATCATAAGATAATACAACATAGAAAGTATGTGCTCAGTACGTGAAATATACTGAGTATGCAAGGTAAGTAAAATCGCTAAAGTAATTAAAATGTTTTTAGAAAAATATTAAATATAACATGAGCATTAGAAAACTGAGAGTAGGGCTTGGATGCATTCTTTCTGAAATCATGATCGTTTCATAACATAACATGATATAGCTTCATGACATCATAACATTATTGATTGACTCAAAGCTAAATTCTGACATTTATAAGATAAGTTAAACAATGAGTCAAATCTTCTTCTAATCATGCATAAGTGTATATCAATCTCATGAGTAGTAAAGAATGCATATGTGAAATCATGAGGAACAATGGGAGACTCGTCTGTTAACCAAAATACCACGATAGAGCTTACGTGGTCCAAACTATCACACTCAAGTGGGTAGAGCCATCCAAAGCCTTACCAGGGCTAGAGACGATTCCATGATATCAATATCAAGTTAAAGGCCTTTGGGGCAAGGGGAAGCTCACAAGGGAGGTCCCAAGTCAAATATAATAGTATAAACCTACGTTGGCGCGTAGTTCTAAGGAATAGGGTGATAGACCCATAGCCTACTCAGTGCTAGACAATAATCCCAAACATGCATATGCTCTACATCATTTCATAACGAAGCCCAACGTCGTTAATTGATGAAGCTCAATAATCAATACTTCTCAAATATGGAATTATGCACATGAGAAGCTGTAATTCAAACACACCACAAGCTAATAAGTATACTTGGGAACCTTCACTCCAAAACCATGTGGTAAGCTATGCATAGGGAACTTTTTAACCCAAACATACCACAAGCTGAAAATAACTTGGGAGATATCATTCCAAAACAATGTTGTAAGCTTAATTCGCAAAAATCTTCAGTCATACTTAACATGTGGGCATTGCCAAAAGCTTTATTATACGTGATGATGCTAGATTCATTAATAAAAATATCAATTATCGCATGGGCAGCTTTAAAATAAGTTTTTCTTCATAATATCTCATCATCATCACATATAGATCACAAATCTCACTTTTTATGAACATTTCATCGATGGAATTTTAAATTATAAAACTAGAAACATGATTTGAATTTGAAAAAATTATAAAAATTTTCTCATGCTTCATATTTCAACATTAGAATCATGATCAATCCATACCCGTGTGTATAAATTGATAACTCATGCATTTGGGTAAAACCCCATAGAGACATCATAGAATTCATACTTTTGGAGAGGTATTGGAATGGGTGTGGAAAAAACCACCAATTCAAAATCCTACATACCTAATGGAGGCTGAACGTTACTTTCCCTTGAATGCCCAAAAGAAGATTGAAAGAAATTGAAGATTCCTAGCTTGATCACCATCTCAAATCTCTTATACTTTGCATGCATGGATGGAAAATGAGTCATATGAACTTAACCCCATAAAATGCCATTATTCATACCCCAAAATGTCATAGTTTAAGATTTAGGAACTTAACAATTATTAAAAGGCCCTGTCACGATCTGAACGTAGACCCGAATCGTAAAACGGGACAAGGAATCCCGAGAGGCCCCTAGTCAACCCATGGCATATGCATACATCTAAATGCTTTTATTATAAGCGGAAGATTGAACATAAAGCATATCGAAAACATAAACAAATCATGACATATCAAAACTAATCGAATCACTTAGACATACATAAACTGAATTCTATATCCCGTCTGAAAGACTCTACTACAATGATGGGTTGATGGGACAACATCCCCAACTATCTCAAAAAAGTACTGAAACATAAAGTAACAAAATGACTGTCAAATAGCCCTCAGAACATGAGGACTCACCAATACGCTAAAGACAAACTCTGAGAGGAGCTATGGTTGAGGGTGAGCCTGAGAGCCAAGTCCTGTATCATGAAACGATATAGCATAGAAAGTATGTGGTCAGTATGTGAAATGTACTAAGTATGCAAGTTAAGTAAAACAGATATTTAAAATGTGCAAAAGCTCATAAAACATCATAAGAGTAGGACATCATGGTCATATCATAGATATCGTAAAAATAACATAATATAAGGCTCAAGAAATTTGAAGCATTCTTAATACATTCGTAATCATAATCGTGACAGAAAATAGTATTGAACATAACTTGAGCCACAATATGTAATCATAGACATGCAAAAATCATGAGGAACAATGGGAGATTCTCTTAACCGATATACCCCATATGAGCAAAGATGAAGCCCGACCTATAACCCTAGTCGGGAGGGTGTCCATACCTTACCAAGGGTAGAACCATGAAATTATGATATCACCATAAAAAGGTCCATTTAGGCCAGGGACAGTCACATGGGAGGTCCCAACATACCTACGGTGGCACGTAGTTTATGAGATTCGAGGCAGAACCTGGGCCCCGAACCTACTGGGTGTTCAATACTACTCCCAAAACATATATAATGCTCAGAGTATAACATGCATGAATTTTATAGGCTAGTTAAATCGTGATAATCATAAACATAATTGTGCGTATGTAAACTAGCCATGACATAAGGCCCATGAGTCGGCCAAAACGTAATTCATGAGTCATAAGGTTCATATATACTTCTAGATTATGCATATAGCTTGAAATTCATCAAAACATGATGGGTAATTGAATAAATTCATATTTCAAATCGTAAATCATGCTAAGCTTGTAAATATTATCAATTTAAGTAAGGATCATAAATCGATTTATCATAGATCATGCATAGGTAGGCTCGATTTAATAGAAAACGAAATCAATAATTATATAATCCAAATAATTATAAAATATGTTCTGATTTTGTAAAATATAATGTAAATCACACTTTAGAATCACCCATTTTGTAAATCCTTGGGTTTTCATAAAAATTGGATTAAAACCCCAATAGATTTGTAGTAGATTTTCATAAATTACTAAAGGATGGGGATGGGTGTGAACGGAAACACCCATTCATAACCCTATATACCAAGGTAAGAATGAAAATCTAAAGTCCTTGAATGCCTAAGAAGGAATTGATAGGGAAAATCTTGAAGAATAGCTTGATCTCTCAAAATTTCTCTTGATTTGCATGCTTGGGAATGATCTATGCAATAGGAACTTCACCTATTTTAAAATGCTAAGAATAATACATGAAATAACGTATTTTGGGGTATTATAACATGGAAAGGTTGAAAATGACCTTAATGAATCTTCCTTGAAAACTGTCCAGGTCGGTCCAATGGGTTGTACCAACGAGTTGTTGGAAGCTACGACGACTCGTGGTATGGCCCGTCATATGCACTACATAGGACTTGCTCCCAGAATCAAACCACGGATAGACAGGACGGCTCGTCCTTTGATCCAACGGGTTGTTAAGTGGATTGTTGCTTGCCCCTTTGAAATTTTTGAACTCCCTCACAACGAGTATCTGATGTGTTGTGGATTTACAATACTTTCGATGCTCAAAACTAAGAAAATAGCATGAACTTAGGTGTGTTTATGTGGATATAAGACACTTTTCCTTTGGTTGTAGAATAAATTGGTGTTGGACCTAAAAATTGCAAAAAGAAGTCCTGAAGTATGCAAAATAGGCCCAGAGTGCAGACCACAGTACGAGTCGTTGGAAGGTCCTATGAGTCGTACTGATGGTCGTGAAAAGTTGAAGAAGGCTAGAGTTGAAAAGATGCAATGTACAAGACTCAGTATGAGTCGTACCAACCTGGTACGAGTTGTGGTGATTAAGTCGTGACAAGATTCAGAAAATTTGCATAAGAGGTTGACTCTTGCTACAGAAAGAAAGTACGAACCATGGGAAGAAAGTATGAGTCGTACCATGGCGGTCGTGATAAATTTCAGAAGAATTTCAAAGTTCCAGAGTCAAACCACTAGAGCTCAATACTGATCGTAGGATGGACCAGGATCGAACACTTACATTTATGCAAGGAACGAAAGGAAGATACAAGCCATAGAATGGCGCTACGGGTCGTAAGTTGGCTTGTGAAGAATGCAGAATCAGATATGAAAATTCATCCTGTTATCCTAGGAATAGGATTCTTGTGTCTGTATAAATACATTTTAGGTTTTTTTTTTAAAGAGTTCGAGAGAGAAGTCCGAGAGGTAAGTAGAGAGCAGATTTGGAGAAAAAGACATTTGCGAAAGAGAGAATTGAGTTTATTTAACTTGTGATCAACCTTTTCTTGAATTCATCTTGTTCTTGCTACTTGTTCTTCAAGATTTTGATGGATAATTAAAGGAAGAGTTTTTATCATTCATTCTTGTAAGTATTGATTTTTGTTCTTAATCATGAATGCAATTCACAACCTTACAACTATAAGAGGCTAAAACCTCCATAGCTAGGGTTGTGGGAACCATGATGGATTAACAAGATAGGGTTGTGGGAACCATGATGGATTAACAAGCTAGGGTTGCACAAAGTGATTTTAAAACCAATATAAATACTTATATTGTATTCTCTTCATGCTTAAATGTTTCTTAACGGTGCGCAATGTTAGGACATGCTCGAATTCTTTACTTTCTTAGGACTAAGAGGTAGATCTTAGGAAAAGAGAATTACAATAGAGCCTTGATTTTGATAATCATTGTATGAACTTGAGCTGTGGTCGCATGATATTTAAATATGAAACTTAGTGATAACGGATAGTTTGAAACCGCTCATGAGACTTGGTCGAGTGATTGAATATAGTCATTCAATAGGGACTGGTCGGTCGTTTGAATGAACCTAAGTTATCAGTTCTATAAGTAAGTATTGGTGATAATCATAAGTGTATACCCAAAGCAGTTATGAACCCATGGGGAACACAAACCCTAGTTATCCTTTAATATTAATTCAATATCAGATTTTTAATAATTTTTTTTATTATTGATTTTCTTCATAATCCCCCTATTTTGAAGTAACTACCTCACAAGTTCACTTACCGGCTATAATCCAGTTCTCCCATATCCCTTGTGGATTGAACACCAACCTCTAGTTGGGTTCTTTATTGACAACGTTCTCTTCATACTTCAGTAAGAGGTGTGGTTTGAGAGTTATCAAAAAGTGGGGCCGTTGCAGGGGAATATGGCTGAGACTAGGTTATTAGCTTGTAATTGACTTTTTGGTAGTTATTTCCTTTATTACGTTTATTTTTGCATTTTTGATACCCACAGGTTGTTCTTTGGTGAATGTCAATCACTCGGAGTAGAGGAGATGCCCTTGTTCCAGTAAATCCAAAAATTGAAAGAGCACTACATAGAATGGAGAACCATGAGCAAAGAGAAGACTGCATAGCTGAAGAATCTAGGCAACCCGAGTAGCTCGGCAAGTGAACTACAACATGCGGAAGATGACAGAGATGAGGTTGTAAGTGCTGGTCGATAGGGGAGTGGCAATAGAGCTCAAGATTTGCCCCTCAGTTCATTGATGATGATGATGACCAAAACTTTGATGAAGTTGGGTCAACTGGAGCAATTGTGCCACCACCACTGCCCGCTAGGGCCAAATTCGACATTGCGAGCACCATGATTAAATTGATAAATATGAAAGGGGTGTTCAGTGGTCACCTAGCAGATGATGCAAACCTACACTTACTGAACTTCATAGGAATATGCAAGGCGTACAGGTTGCCCGGAGTAAGCCAGGATGCAATACGGCTTAGACTCTTCAATTTTTCTCTATCAGGGGATGCTACTTTGTGATTATCATAGTTTCTTAATGACACCATAACCAACTGGAGGGAGCTCAAACAGGCCTTTTCGGAGAGATTCTTTCCCCCATCCAAGATGTTGCAGCTAAAAAATGAGATCTATAATTTTCGACAGATTCAAACTAAGGCACTTCATGAAACTTTATTCAGATTCAAAAAAAGTTGACAAAGTGCCCTAACCACAAAATCCCATATGATAGTTTGTTGGAAATTTTTTATAGGTCTTTGAACAAAAGTACCAACGCTGTAGCAGATACGGTGGCTGGAGGAGCATTGATGAGTCACATATGGGAGCAAGCTGCCACCATTCTTTACAAGGTGACTAAGACAAACAGGGTCTGGCATACGAGGGAGGCTGATGCAGTGGCAGACACATATGTTGTTGGTTTGACTGTAGACCAACGAAGAAAAGAAGAAGAGAGCGACCAGGAGTTCGCTCATATGCGCACATCATTGGACTTGCTGACAAAGCATAATATGGGAGCTGGAGCCAAACAGGTAAATGCAGTGGGAACTCAAGGAAGGGGAGGTTGGGAAATCAAATCTGGAGAGCATGATGGCTGAGATGTTGAAGAAGGTGAGGTCCAGTGATGATCAGCTGAAGAAGATCCAAGTTGACTTATCAGGTATGGGTCAGAAAGTGGAATCTCTTGCTGCCGCCATCAAGCAGATCGAACATCAACTTGGGCAACCGTTAGCATTAATGAACCTACACAAAAGGCTACACTACCTAGCGCCACTGTCCAAAATCCAAAGAACGATGCACATTGTATGGCAATGATGACTAGGAGTGGTAAAACCACAGTTGACCCCCCATTTCTAGTTGAAGTTGAGTGGAAGAAAGAGAGCATAATTGAGGAAGATGATACAAATGCTGAGAGAGAGAATGGTGAGTTGCAAGAGGCCCCGAGAGGTGTTGTTTGAGCGTTATCAGTCTCACAACGACTCGTTATTTCCTCCAACAGGACGTTGTGTTCGTCCATTAAGTCCATGGGGAATTTGACCATGCAGACAACGACTGTTGACAATGAGTCGTTATTTCTCATGACGGGTTGTTGGGTGACCTGTTATCTCCCCACATGCTAAGGTACACTCCTCACCATGACTACAAACGACGACTCATTGTTTCCTACGAGTCATTACGTAGGTCGCTGCTTCCAATACTACCCAGGACTCCTAAACCCACGAATGGTAACAACAACTCGTGCTTTCCAACCACGAGTTGTTACACCTTTCGCCCTGTGATATTTTTTCCAATTTCAGTAGTTTTAAATTTTTAACTCTCGAGTCCGATCTTTGGGTTTTCGGGGTATAACAATATCTCCACCTTGGGAACATTCATCCTCGAATGTTGAAATCAAGCAGAAAACAAAAACATGCAATTATCATATTCAAATACTAATCATTTAAAAGGAAATTTAACAAAATGACTACATCTGAATCATAACACATAGCCGAATGGATCTCATGCTTCACTACACATCCGTACAGATAGATGAAAATTGAACACAGGAACTGAACATGAAAACTAGATAGGGTCATAGAGAAAAATTGATACCTCAAGTCGGAACTGAGACAATAGAAAATAAATGTGGGTATTTAGCCATCATATCCGCTTCGGTTTCCCACGTAGCTCCTTCAATATGCCGATTTCTCCATAAGACTTTAAATGAAGCTACTTCCTTCTTCCTTAGTTTCCGAACTTGATGATATAATATTTCCACCGAAACTTCCTCATAGCTATGGTTGTCCTTTACACCAACGCTGTCCACCAGAACTACTAGGGCTAGATCACCCAAATATTTTTTCAAAAGTTATACATGAAACATATGATGCACAGAAGACAACTCTTAGGGAAATTCCAACTCATACGCTACCTTACCAACTCTTCTAATAATCCGGTAAGGACCAACATAGCAGGGATTGAGTTTTCCTTTATTCTTAAACCGCATCACTCCCTTCATGGGAGACACCTTTAGAAATACCCAATCGTCTACCTTGAAATCCAACTCTCTCCTCCTCACATCCCCATAGGAATTTTGTCGACTCTGAGCGGTTTTCAGCCTGTCCCTTATCAACTGGACCTTAACCATAGCCTCATGAACCGAACCAGGTCCTATCATAGCTACCTCACCAACCTCAAACCCTCCGATGAGCGATCTACATCTCTGCCCATAGAGAGCCTCAAACGGTGCCATCTGGATGGATATAATACCTAGATCCATGTGCCTCATGCAATATCATCCACAGATGGAACACACAGGCGACCCTAGTACCGACGCACACCATCTTCCCCTTGCGAGAAATTCTCCACCTTTTGACTCCGCATGGCTTCTTTCAATTTTCTCAAAATTGGGTCCTCATCTGCCTAGATTTCACATCAGTCACCAAGGATAATTCTGATTCATTTTGCACAAAAACACCGCCATCGGTAGAGTCAACCAACCTCACTCCTAACCATGCGAGACGATGCACGTCTTTCACCAGCTCTTTCTTTCCTTCCCCCACATGGGATACTTTGTCTATCGAGAGCCTACTAAGTGCATCCTCCAGATAGTAGCCTTACCCAGATGGTAAAGAACACATATCATAGTCTTTGAGTAGCTCTAAACACCTCATTTGCCGTAGATTGAGGTCCTTTTGCGTGAACACATATTGTAGGCTCTTGTGGTCTGTAAACACATCCACATAGACCTCATACAAGTAATGTCACCATATCTTCAATGAAAATACCACTACTGCCAACTCTAGGTCATGGGTTGGGTAGTTCTTCTCATGGATCTTTAATTGTCTAACAGCCTAGGTACCTCTACGGTAATGGTAAGGTCTGTGTACATCTCACCCTCCCAAACCCCATTGAGTGGGATTATATTGGGTTGTTTTTGTTGTTGTTGTTGATCTTTAATTGTCTAGAGGCATATGCTAATACCTTTCTCCGCTGTATCAATACACACTTGAGCCCGATTCTCGAAGAATCACAATACACAACAAAATCATTCGTACCCTCAGGTAGGGTCAACATCGATGCAGTAGTGAGTCGATTCTTCAGTTCTTGGAA
This sequence comes from Datura stramonium, assembly GCA_018107945.1. NCBI lineage: Eukaryota > Viridiplantae > Streptophyta > Magnoliopsida > Solanales > Solanaceae > Datura > Datura stramonium. Next base: position 206,564 of record JACEIK010002433.1, read on the forward strand.
GATCTTCTCACAAGCCTCCTACCATTGGAATTTTACCTTTTTCTGAGTCAACCTGGTCAATGGTGCTACAATTGATGAAAAGCCCTCAACAAATATCTAGTAGTAGCCTTCTAGGTCCAAGAAACTCTGAATATCAAAAGGATTCACTGGTCTAGGGCAATTCTTCACCGCTTCGATTTTCTGGGAATCTACCTTTATGCCGTCACTCGATACCACATGGCCCAAAAATGCTACAGAGTCCAACAAAAACTTGCACTTACTGAACTTGGCATACAATTGGTGATCCTTGAGATTCGGAAGCACTACTCTCAAATGAGCGGCATGCTCCTCCTTGCTCCGAGAGTATATAGGGATGTCATCAATGAACATGATCACAGACATGTCCAGATATTGCTTGAACACCCTATTCATCAAGTCCATGAAAGCTGCAGGAGAATTCGTTAGTCTAAAAGACATAACTACAAACTCGTAATGACAATGCCATGTTCTGAGGGCTGTCTTAGGGATATCACACTCCCGAACCCTGAGCTGATGATACCCAGACCTGATGTCTATCTTTGAGAAACATTTAGCACCCTGAACCTAGTCAAACAAATCATCAATCCTGGGAAGAGGGTACTTGTTCTTGATACTGAATTTGTTCAATTTCCGATAGTCAATGCACATCCGAAGCAAACCATCCTTCTTTCGAACAAATAAAACTGGTGCATCCTATGGAGACTTGCTCGGTCTATTGAAGCCTTATCTAGTAGGCCTTTCAACTGATCCTTCAATTCCTTTAGCTCAGCTAGAGCCATCCTGTATAGAGGAATAGAGATAGGCTGCATATCGGGTAAGAGGTCAATACCAAAATCAATTTCCCTCTCATGAGGAACACCTTGCAAATCGTTGGGAAAGACCTCCAGATACTCACACATCACCGAAACTGACTACATAGTCGGGGTCTCGGACTCAACATCCTTAACCCTAGCTAAATGATACATGCAACCCTTAGAAATCATCTTCCTAGCCTTAAGATATGAAGAAAGCCGACCTGCTAGTACCACCGAACTACCCTTCCACTCCAAAACTGACTCTCCCAAAAAATGGAATTCCACCACACGGGTTATACAATTAACAGATGAATAACATGAAAAGAAATAATACATTCCTAGAATGATGTCAAAGTCAATCATAGCTAACTCTAATAGGTCCATGGAGGTAATCTTATGCAACACTGTAATAGGGAAACCTCTACACACTAGCCTAGCTACAACTGAATCCCCAACCGGAGTACAGCTATACCTCTTGGCCTCTCTCTGCCTTCGATATACCAGCTCCATCTGCTGAACATGCAACAAAAGTTAGGGAAAGTCTATATCCCAATGCAACATAGTGATCCTGCAATCCTTATCCAGATAATCTTCCACTCCATGTACAAAATGGCTCACCCGAGCCCGCTGGTCTGCCACAAACTCTAGAGCATACTTGGATAAATGGGTTAACTCCAATGCGTACTCCTGAACGGATATGTGATCCTGCTTCAAGTTAACAAACTCCGCCGCCTTGAGCTCCCTCATCTCTCGAGGGAAAAAATGATCCAAGAATGTCACATGGAACTCTTCCCAACCTATAGGGCCTACACCCACTATTCTAGCATCTCTCCACCTGCTTGAACCATATGTGAACCACCCCTTTTATCTCATAGGAGGCCTAGTCAACACACTTTCCATTGTTCACCCCCATAAACTAGGTGATTTTCATAATCTCCTCAATGAAATCATGTTGATCCTTGCCCACCTTTGACCCCGTGAACTCAGGAGGGCTCATCCTCAAGAAATCACTCACCCTAGTTACCGTCACATTCCTATTTTGAGGGTAATGCGCCACTGTCTGATTATGAAGCTGGGCAGCCAAAGCCTGTGCCAGCATCTGAATCTCAACCCTAAACGCAGCGTGGGTAGTTGGCTCTGGTACGTGCTTCTCGCGAACGGTGGGGATGGCTGATGCGCATCACTATTGGCACCCTCATGATCATTTCCATTGCCATTTCTTCTAACGTTCACTCGGCGTGGAGGCATGATTTTGCAAACGCAAGCAGCACGAATTAGAAGGATAGGAAAACTTTTAGTCGCATGACATAGATCATGAATGAAGGGAACATTTCCTATATGTCTCGTAGCCTCTTCGTCATAAGTGTGGCGAGCTTCACACCCATGAAAAAGACTCTATGTTACGCAGCTTTCAGACACCCTAGGACACTTCAAACTGATTGCTTTGATACTAAGTTTGCTACGACCCGAACGTAGGCCTGGATCGTAACACTGGACAAGGAACCTTGAGAGGCCCCAAGTCAACCCATGGAATAAGCATACATCTAACTGCATTCATTATAAGAGAAAGATTAAACATAAGGTATATCGGAAACATAAACAAATCATGATATATCAAAACGAACCAAATAATTTAGACATACATAAGCTGAATTCTATATCCCATCTGAAAGCCTCTACTACAACGATGGGTTTATGGGACAACACCCCCAACTAACCCGAACAAGTACTGAAACATAAAGTAATAAAATGTCTGTCAAATAGCCCTCGGAACATGAGGACTCACCAATACACTGAAGACAAACTCTGAGAGGAGCTATGGATGAGGGTAAGCCTGAGAGCCGGGTCCTGTATCATGAAACGGTACAACATAGAAAGTATACGGTCAGTATATTGAATGTATCGAGGATGCAAGGTAAGTAAAACAGACATTTAAAATGTGCAAAAAAAACTCATAAAATATAATAAGAGTAGGACATCATGCTCATATCATGGATATCGTAAACATAACATAATATAAGGCTCAAGAATTTCGAAGCATTCTTAATACATTCATAATCATAATTGTGAGAGAAAATAGTATTGAACAGAACTTGAGCCAATATAGGTAATAATAGACATGCATAAACCATGATGAACAATAGGAGATTCTATTAACCGACATACCCCACATGAGCACACATAAAGCTCAACTTGTAACCCTAGTCAGGAGGGTATCCGTACCTTGTCAAGGGTAGAACCATAAAGGTGTGACATCACCATGAAAAGGGGCATTTGGGCAAGGGACAATAACAAGGGAGGTCCCAACATACCTACAGTGGCACGTAGTTTAATATATTCGGGGCAGAACCTGGGCCTCGAACCTACTCGGTGTTCGATACTACTTCCAAAACATATATAGTGCTCATAGTATAATATGCATGAATTTCATAAGCTAGTTAAATCATGATAATCATAAATATAATTGTACATACATGAACTAGCGATGTCATAAAGCCCATGAGTCGGCCAAAACACAATTCATGAATCATAAGATTCATACATACTTGTGACTATGCATATAGCTTGAAATTCATCAAAACATGAGGGGTAATTGAATAAATTCATATTTCAAATCGTAAATCATGTTGGGCTTGTAAATAGTATCAATTTAAGTAAGGATCGTAAATCGATCTATCATAGATCATGCTTAGGTAGGCTCAATATAATACAAATCAAAATCAACAATCATATAATCCAAACAATTAGAATATTTGATCCAATTTCATAAAATATAATGTAAATCACATTTTAAAATCACCCATTCGTAAATCATTAGGTTTTCATAATAATTCGATTAAAACCCCAATAGATTTGTAGTAGATTTTCATAAATTACTAAAGGATGAGCATGGGTGTGAACGGAAACACCCATTCATAACCCTACATACCAGGGTAAGATGAAAATCTAAAGTCCTTGAATGCCCAAGAAGGAATTGATAGGGAAAAGCTTGACAAATAGCTTGATCTATCAAAATTTCTCTTGATTTGCATGCATGGGAATGATCTATGCAATAGGAACTTCACCTATTTTAAAATGTTTAGAATAATACATAAAACGATGTAGTTTTGGGCCTTACAGCATAGAAAGGTTGAAAATGCCCTTAATGAATCTTCCCTAAAAACTGTCCAGGTCGGTCCAACGGGTAGTACCAATGAGTTGTTGGGAGCTACAACGACTCATGGTATGGCCCTTCATATGCACTACTTCTGAAATGAAACCACAGATAGATAGTACGACTTATCCTTTAATCCAAGGGGTCATTGAGTGGATTGTTTCTTGCCCCTTTGAAATTTCTATACTCTCTCACAACGGGTCTTACAACGACTCGTTGTTTCCTTCAACGGGTTGTTGTGTCCGTCCGTTAAGTCTACTGGGAGTTTGACCATGTAGACAATGACTGCTGACAATGAGTCATTTCTCACAACGGGTCGTTGGGTGACCCGTTATCTCCCCATATGTTAAGGTCCACTCCTCACCACGATTACAAATGATGACTCATTGTTTCCTACAATTAGTCATTATGTAGGTCGTTGCTTCCACTACCACCCAGGACTCTTGAACCCATGACTGGTAAGAAAGGCTCGTGGTTTCCAACCACAAGTCGTTACACCTCTCGTTCTGTGTTATTTTATTTCCAATTTTTAACTCCCAGGTCTGATCGTTGGATTTTCGAGGTATAATAGGCCTTTACTAAATTCGGATAGTGTACCCAATGATTAGTGACCACGAGTCATGGTCACTCCTGAAGAATCGTGGAGTGACTCAATATGAGGTCAGGAGGCAAGGCTAGACAATGTACTTGACGAGCAGCATGACGAGTCATTTTCCCCAGTGATGAGTCATTAGGTCGTCCATTAGGACCACCTAACAGTTATTTTCTACGAATTAGTAAGGGCCTTTTCATAATTTTTAAATGTCCTAAAGCCTAAACTTTGTCATTTTACCCTTGAAAGGTGGGTTTTTAGAGAGACAATCTATTCTAAGTCCTCATTCATGCATGCAAGTGTATAGAAAGGTGATCAAAGGGTTATTTGAGGTATCCTTCTTCTATTCCATTTGGGCTTCCAAGAGAGAGTAAGAATCAGATATTTTCATGTATGCAAGGTCACAAATGGGTGCTTCCGTTCTCATCCATGACCATTCTCTATTATTTCATAAAAATCTATCAAAAATTTATTTGGTTGATAAGTTGATTTATATTAAAATCTAATGATTTATTAATGGGATTTGTGATTTTTGAATCTCACCACATTGTATGGGTTTCTTATTAGATTTTATAATTTAATTTATTTATAATGTTATCGATTTTAATTCCTATTGAATTAAGCGTAATTATGCATGACCGATGATGAATTTACCATAATCTGCTATTCAATTATTTATCTTTAAAAGCCCATCTTGGTTTACAATTTTAAATATGAATTTACTAAATTTCCCATCATGATGTTATGAATTTCGAGCTATATGTATGACCCTTATGATGCATGAATTATGTTTTGGCGAACTCACGGACCTTATGTCATGGCTAGTTCATGTATGTACAAGCATGTTTATGATTATCATGATTTAACTAGCCTATGAACTCATGCATGTATTATTATGAGCACTACATATGTTTTGGGAGTAGTATCGAGCATTAAGTAGGTTCAGGGCCCAGGTTTTGCCCCGAATCTCATAAAATACGTGCCATCGTAGGTATGTTTGGACCTCCCTTGTGACTTTCCCCGGCCTAAATAGCCCTTTTCACGGTGATATAAGATTTTCATGGTTCTACCCTTTGCAAGGTACGAATGGCCTCCCGACTAGGTTTACAAGTCGGACTTCATGTATGCTCATATGAGGTATGTCAGTTAAGAGAATCTCCCAATGTTCCTCATGATTTATGCATGTTTATGATTACGTATGTTGGCTCAAGTAATGTTTTCTATGTCTTTTCTCTCATAATTATGATTATGATTATAT